>BMAT01007015.1:49524-61627 GCA_019649035.1 Elysia marginata
GGGTGTATGAACGACCAACATTATTTGTAAAGGATGTAATATTTAAGGGGGATGTATGAAAGACCAACATTATTTGTAAAGGATGTAATATTTAAGGGGGGTGTATGAAAGACAAACATTATTTGTAAAGGAATTCACGCTCATGATAAAAATTAATAAAGAATTGGAAATTAAATGATTAGACTTGTGCACAGTTATTATAAGTATATAAGTACCACTAAGACTTTACAATAGTAAAAAAATATACGACTACTGGTACTATTCTTAGCTACTCTGCTGCTGCCATTATCACTGCCGTTAGAACTGCTCCTGCTGCTTTCGTTGCAACTACTACTACTACTATTATTACTATTGTACTATTACTATCCTACTATTACTTCTATTACTACTACTTCTATTACTACTAATATTTCTACTACTATTACTACTACTATTACTTATACTACAATACTATTATTACTACTGCTACTACTACTTCTACTACTACTACTATACTACTATCACTACCTTTACTACTACTACTGTTGCTACTACTACTAATACTACTATTACTACTACTACTAATGCTACTATTGCTACTACTACTAATACTGCTATTACTACTACTACTATACAACTATTACTACCATTACTATCAGTACCACTATTACTATTCTACTATTACTACTGTAACTACTATTACTAATACTACTTTAGTCAATTAGGCGCAATAATTATATAAAAACAGTGTTTACTTCACTTCAAAATTTATTACAACCATGTCATTATTTTCAATTTAAACTTGACGACTTTGCCTAATCATAAAAAATCCGAAAAATTTAGCTGCTGTATATAGCTGTGCCTGGTTAGGTAATAAATGTTTTAAATTGGATTATAAGTTTTCAGCAGCAGCAGCAGCAGCAGTAGTAGTAGTAGTAGTAGTAGTAGTAGTAGTAGTAGTAGTAGTAGTAGTAGTAGTAGTAGTAGTAGTATAGAAGTAGTGTTAGCAGTATAAATAATAGTAGAAGTAGTAGAAGTAGTAGTAGTAGTAGTAGTAGTAGTAGTAGTAGTAGTAGTAGTAGTAGTAGTAGAAGCAGCAGTAGTAGTAGTGTAGTAGTAGTGTTAGTAGTATAAATAGTAGTAGAAAGTGTAGTAGTAGTAGTTGAAGTAATAGTAGCCGCCGCAGCAGTAGTAGTATTAGTAGTAGTAGTAGTAGTAGTAGTAGTAGTACCCTCTGAACTCACAGAGCAGCGCTTTGCTGTAACATTCCGTGAAAGAATTTACTGCATATAGCGGGGTATTCATTTAATACTTGAGTGCGCCGAAGAACTATGTTTAAAGAGCCTAAACAATTACCTGAGGAACACAGGGCTCGACTTTAAAAACCGAGCCTCTACCTCTAGATTTCGACGCCACAGTACATATGACATAGTTTTGAAAAGAAAAACAAGGGAATGTGCAGGTTGTGTACCGAATATTTAGCAGAACACCTAAATTAATACTTGGGTTTGTCCCTTTGTCCTAATTAATTCTAATGAAAAGGGTAGATAACTTGAAACTGGGGAGACTGGTAATAAATTCGACAGTACGTGATTTGTAAACAAAATCATTGAATTGGTAAAATTTAAAAAACTATCTCTCTCTCTCTCTCTCTCTCTCTCTCTCTCTCTCTCTCTCTCTCTCTCTTTTTTTTTTCCTCACGTCTTCTAGTTATTTCAACTGTCCTTTCCGCTTCTCACCAGCTGCTGTTGCGTTCTTTTGCGACCTAGGAGCAGAGACAGCACGCCAGCTCCGTATAAGCATGCTACGGGAAAGTTTAGGAGATGATAGACTGCAAAAAGGAAGACAGCACGCCAACCCCAACATTAGATAGTACTGCATTTCTATTACTCACTGTTATCCTTCGCCAATTTGGGCTATTTCTAGATTGATTAGTCTTTGAATCCCTAAGAACGTGGCCTAGACCTAGACCTGACAATCGTAAAGAAGGTTAGTTAAAAGCACAGAGCTCTATCGATCTCTATGGTTAAAAGTAAGAAAACTTTCCCATACTCGAGATGAGCGTAAGAGAACAAGAAGTAGGGCCCTTGTTTTTCAGGCACACTGCATGGTGGGGTAGATTGCCATTCCTTTATTCGCTGCCTTTACTTTCGCCGAGTTTTAAGACACCTAGATTCCCATCAAGTGTTAGGTTGGCGCAGGGGAACAAATAAAATTCCCCCCCTCCCCCCGGACTTCGGATCGAACCGGCTACCTCTCAGATAGCGGTCAACCGCCCTACCCATTGCGCCACCGCTCACCCCGAAGGTGAGTCAAACCAGTGATAAAAAGTAGCTGAAGATCTGATGAGTCTGTACTGCAGTCTGACTCGTTTTGCTATCTTGGACTGAGATATTGTTTCCCTCGCCATGTAAAGCCCAGTTAAACATGACGCGTAGATTTTATCCCGTGCGGAAAAATCCGATTCGTCTCCGGTCGTGGGACTTTGAACAAAAATTCTGTCCTTCTGTAGATATCAGCTTCACCCTTTAACATGGGAACGCTTAATGTGAAAGCAAAAAAAAACCGGATCAGCTATCTAGAAACGGTACGGTGTCCTCCTTACGGATAGGCAGCCTGTGAAACATACAACATTAACACTAAACATGTTAGGAGATTAAATATTCACTTATCTTGACAAAGATGTAAGATGTGCGAGCCTTTTTTATTAGCTGTATAAGGGAAGCGCGAATCAAACAGTAAACGTAGAAGGCACAACACTTAGCACAACTCAAACAAAAAATAGATGTCTGTAATGTAAAAAAAAAACAATTATCATAGCGATTATTTTCACAAAGAACTGCAAGTTAAATGAATGTCGATAAGCAGAGTAAGGCAGTTCATTACGTAAAAGTGAATTAAGCTGTAAAGTAAGCTCTGTCACAAGTTTTATTTATATGAAAAGGTGATGATCAACTCTGAAAGCAGGTATCCTATTCACTCGGTATGCTCTTGGCATACGCGCTAGGCCAGGGAGTGAACGTTTATAGCGTATCCCAATCAGACTGGATTGTGCTGGCAATACATGTACAATGCATACCTTCAGAATGTTATATCAGATCAAAGAAGACATTAATATTAAGAGTTGTTACTATTATGATAGAGGAATCCGACTTCGGGATGGTTTAACCAGATCACCAGCTGCTAACAACTTATAGACTGGTAAAGGAGAAAGACAGAAAGACAGAGAAGGAGAGTGGGCATGTTGGTCACAGGGGTCAAAGAAGTTATAGTTTGGTAAGAGGATGAGGTAATAGCACTACGAATACCACAACAAATCACGACTCGGCCACTATCTCTGCTGCTACTGCAGCTGCTGCTGCTACTACTACTACTACTACTACTACTACTACTACTACTACTACTACTATACTACTACTACTACTACTACTACTACTACTACTACTACTACTGCTGCTGAAACGCTCTCTTTACTTTACTTCTACTACTAATATTACTACTACTACTACTACTTCTTCTACTACTGCTATTACTGCTATAACTATTTCTGTTACCACTGCCACTACTGCACCTTGCTATTGTTGCTGCACTGCTACTGCTATTGCTGTACATATTTTATTACAAAAACAATTATATTCGTGTGGATGCGCTTACAACAACTACTACTACTACTACTACTACTACTACTACTACTACTACTACTACTACTACTACTACAATTACTACTACCACTACTTCTACTACTACTCGCACTACAACTACTACTATTACTGGTACTACCACTACTACTACTACCACTATTAGTACTACATTTACTACTGCTGCTGCTACTACTACTACGACTACTACTACTACAACTACTACTACTACTACTACTACTACTACTACTACTACTACTACCACCACTACTACTATTGCTACTTATACTCCTACTATCACTACTACTACTTCTACTGCTGCTTTTGCTGCTGCTACTGCTAGTAGGCCTACTCCTACATAACTGTGTTGATATTATATAATATAAAAATAAGAAGCATCCCGAAGGTTACCGTAGGCTGTCGACCTCCTCCAGGCGAAATTGGTCATTGTCCTCCTTGTTTTACCCTAAGGGAAATTTGTTGTCCATAGGCACTGTCATCGAGACCGGTAGCAAGTCAGCTGTTTTACTGCTGGTTTCTGTCAACCTGGACATTGTTTTGGTACTGACTCACCGCATGCCTGGAAGTCTTGCGTTACTCAACAGGAATTAGTATCGTACCGTACTGACGTTCTCTGTCGCTGCTTCTGGGCTTGTGACATAATAAAGAGGTGGGCCTAACAGATTCTGTTGAAACTTTTCAGGAAATAGGTAGGATTTGGGTTATGATGTGTGCAGACAGATAGATAGATAGATAGCAAGATAGATCGGTAGAGAGATAGAAAGATAGATAGAGAGACAGATAGATAGTTAGATAGATAGAGAGATAGATATATATAGATTGATAGACATCAACAGCAAGGAAGAGAGAGAGAGAGAGAGAGAGAGAGAGACCATGCAAAAAAGTAGAGAAAACTTAAAAGTTAAAGGTCCAGTAAAAGAATAGCTGAGAAATGATGGTTGGGGACAATATTAGGATCATAACAAAAATACCAAAATAAAAAAAAACAGAAAAACATGGCAAAGAAGTGGTCGGAAAGACCCGCATTAAATTACAGCAAAGTAGGAACTGCGGACACTTGTTTTGGTGGGATTTGGGGCAGGGATGGGGGGGGGGCAATTGAAGGCAGGAAATATCAGAAAGAGTTCAAATAACATTTCATTGTCATACTCAGATCTTAACAATGGCCCAATATCAAATTCTAAAATGGGAGGTTCATATTCTCTTCGGCTGGCAAAACCATTGATATTATTGCGGGCTTCAAGTGTATCAAAACATTCCCTTCCGGTGACTGAAATTTAAACTTCAGTTAATCGGTGAATGACCGAAGATATTTTTTAGATTATTCTTAATCAACTCTTATTTGCTGAAAACCCGTTCTGCGGATGGGGAAAATGAACTATGAATAACGAGTTAACATGTTGACAGGGTTAGTAACACAACAATCTATCTACTTTGCCTGTCCTCTTTATGTATCTAGTTTTCCTAAAAGAGTACATGGTCTAAAAAGTGCTAGTTTTTTAAAAAAAGGAGCTTATATTAGAAATATTATTGTTCATTAGGAAGGCCTTCCTTACGACGACACAGTTCTGTTTCGAGCGTTTTGCTCTCTTGAGGCAAAGTTTGTTGTAATTTTTTTCTGCTTCCTCTCGGTGTCGTAAAGTTTTCCCGAAGGTGTCATTTTTCTGTGCATGCACCAGCTCACAAATTCCTCTCTTTTGTTCAAACTGGGTTTTCTAGTCAATGGGAGAATTTTTTTCAGATAAGCAAAAGTTTCACTTTTTTAAAAACTTTTTGTTAAGTATCATTGGGGGCTATTCAAGTATCTCCCATGTGATGTTGAACTTTTGCATTTCTGCTTTCAGTTTCCAAATATGTTCACTTAGTGCTGTTGAGAATTTTTTGTCGTGGAGTCGGAAACTCGAACTGTATTGCTTGTACCTTGTTTTGAATTGGTTCTCAGTAATTGAGATGTATTTATTTATTTCCTGTGTGTCTTTCTGTGTTACCGTCGCCTGATTTACTATGCTCTCTTGTAGGCATTTACCTTGGTCGGGGCACTTGTTTTTTCCCTGCATATGCAGAGATTATTTATCTTCTCTACGTTGTCTTTTGTTATGATTGACTTGTTATTGTTGTTCGTTATTTGCTTTATGTTGTTCATACAGATGCAGCTTAGATTGATAGTATTTTTATTTATAATTTTGATCAGTCTGTGGTCCGGCGGGCAGCATTACTGTGTTTATCAGTATGACGAATGTTTCCCCTATGTTGATGGCGAAGTTTGTTTTTGTTTTGTTTTTTTTTTTTTGCTGAAAGGTGGGCTAAACCAAGAGGTTATTCTTTTTCTTGTTTTCTTTTCTTTTTCTATTGCTTGTTCTCTGGGTCTTCCTTGTTGTGTATAATTATAAGAGTAAGTTGTTATTTTTTTTATTTTTTGCTAAGGGTAAAAATCCCCTGACTTGCAAGAAGTTTCCATGTCACTCACCGTAGATTAAAATTGATGTTGTAATTCATCGACTTCAATGTATTTTTCAGTAACTAAAAATGAAGATGGAAAGATTACGCAACGTATTTTATAAATACACTACCAGCTGCGTAGACTAAATAATATGAATTTCTAGACATAACAGAATGATGCGCCTTTTTGTTTTATCAACATCAACAATGAAATTCTTCCTTTTTAAAAAAATGATCTACTTGCCAGTAAAACAGTCGCTTATAATACACCAATTTAGGCATACAGTAGCTTTTTGGTCTAGTCATGATGATCCATCTTGTGATAATTTATCCGATTTATCTCGTAAAAAAATTCAGTACTTTGCGGTCAAATTCTGTTTGTACCTGGTACAAGTGTTTTATTTTCCATTAAAATCGACCTCAAAGTTTTTCATGGTTCTCTGACCTCTATACTCCAATACATTTTGAAGATCCTGTTGCGTTTTTCCCTGTGCTTACATAAAGTAAATTTTGACTTGACTTGACGATGTCAATGTTTGGGGCTTTGCGACCTATTCGTTGGAACAGGTATGCTTGGAACTTACAGTATTACTAATAGGAATGAGAATTCAACAAGAGTAACGGAACTTTTCAGTTGTCAACCCGAGTGAGATTTAATCCTGAAAGCTAGCGCATGCCGATTCACGTTCTAGCGAGTTCTTTAGAAATTATTGGTAATACACGCTGTCTTTTGATAATAATATTTTGAAATATATGTAATAGATTTTTTTAAACTCTAAATGTGACATCATTAAAAAAGTAAAAATAACTTACCAAAATAAGACCCTAAAATCTAGGTCTAGATTACAATAGCCATCAGAGTATTTTGGGATGTTCTCTTTTAGCCAAGGGGAACTAATCTTGTTTAACCTATAATTTCATTCCCTATACGTCTAGCTTTTTGTAGTACATACCAGTAATAAACAATAATGACGCTCCCTCGAATTTAGCACATATAAATAGTAAATAATATGCGTTGCTCTAGAACTCCCGTGAATGTTTTTCGCACCTTATCAAGTAGTCTTAACTTTTACAGCTCTCTGGTTATGCTTTTTAAAAAGTTTTACCTTCTTGAAATCACTTGTAATTTACAGGCTATTGGCAAATCTCTATATACTCTGTCTGTCTATCTTAATCTTTAATTTATCTTAATTCCTCTCCTTCTCCCTCTTTGCTCCTTATCAATCCTACACGCTAATAGCTAAAGCCCTGATAAACTACGCAGCTGGTAGACCCTAGGTTAATTTTTTCAATATACACAGTCAAAGCTCCTCCTGTACGGACGTCATCTTAGAGCATGTAATATTATTGAGGAACGGTGTTAGCTGAAGTTAACTCAGTTCTGCAAAGATAGGGAGCGTATCTTGGTTCTTTGCTACACACTGGCATGATTATGATTATGCATGATTATAATCTATCTGCGATCTATCCAATCCCAGTCTATGCATCTGTGTATCGAGTGCGTATCTGTTTATCTTGATAACTTTTTTTTTTAATTCTGAAACAGTTCTTTGCTTTTACAAAGTCACAGATTTTGGGATATTTTCCGCTGCCTGCTTACCCCTACCCCCTCCTTTTTATACTTCTCTTCGTGTCGTGATGTCATTCTTTTGCCCTGGTCTCAACCATATCCCTTTATCCTCTTTTTTTTTCATACTTCTCTTATCTCTTTTACTCTCTCTCTCTCTCTCTCTCTCTCTCTCTCTCTCTCTCTCTCACTCTCTAATTTTCCCCGTCATTTCTTTGTCTAAAATGATCACTCAAGCTTTAGAAAACACTTTGTCTCTCCTCGTGTCCGGTATGTCCTTGTCTTCTTTCTCCAAAAGAGGATCAACCCCACCCTTTAAAGATATACATTACTGTGAGTCTGTCTCATCAAACTCTACAAGATACCTCAATGAACCTATCATGGACATCTGCCGATAATTAGACAGTAGGAGCAATTGACCTGTGGTTCAGCGTGTGAGGGATACAAGCTGTCAAACCCTGTAAAGAAGATGAAGAAATACTGGATGCAGCTACCATGAAATCGGTAATGAATGAAAAGTGTAAGATAATGAGCAGTGGACAAAAGTAGACTTCAAGAAAAAAAAAGTCCAGTATAAAATATTCGAATCTTCGACTCGTAAAAGTCTATATGTTTCTTCGTTTGACAAGATTATAGGTGTTGAGCATCATCTAAGATAAGTCTTAACTTATTTGACGATATTTTCACTCTGAGCCTCTTTCAATTCACCGTTAATTTACCATAATTATAACATTTGAATCTTGACTGAAAGGTCGATCAAGTTGAGACAATTTCTTCCGCCCTTCACTGCCGGCGGTTTAATATTTTACATTCAATTTAAATTAAAACGAGCCAACGGGTACAGACCTCTGTCATAATGTTAAACCTAAATGTATCCCAACATTGAGGTTACATCAGTATTTTTAAAAAAGCACTGAGGTATTTGATCAATTTTAACGCCTATGACACAAATTTCAACACTGCACTTAACTTGAAGTTGGTAAGGCTGCATGGTATGACAAACCTTGTTTTATGAAAACTTTGAATAATTACCGTTTATGTGCAGATATCCTAGTCCAAACTTATGGTCGCTAGCTCTATGAGTGAGTCACAAGCCTTTCATGGTTTGCCGAAAGCGTCAGATCAACGTTTAGTTTGACAACAAGGCTATAAAGAAAATAATTATTTCGTTTGGCAGTTACGTCCTTGTGAGAAGAGGATAATATAATGTTTTATTTACGTCTTGCTATCCCTTCTCATTTCAAGGGAGCTCAGTAATGTTAAATTAAAAGACGCGTATTTTTATTCCGTGTGTTTGTAATTACACGACAATGTTTTTATGTATCTTGTTTGTCTGTTCTGCCCTTAACAATCAAAGTGCAGTATGTCCTTTATAGTTTATACTGCAGATACTGCATTTTTATTGTCATGGGCAGTGTTGTAATTGTATAGGCATGAAAGCGTCCCAGTAATGATAAAACGTTTTTATAAATATAAAAAGGATGTTTTACGGTCGCTACTCGCCACTTTTTTTAAGACCGTAGAACTGTTATATTTTTAATGCAATCATGTGACTCTTTTTCACATTGCAGACATCTCGTGACTACATAAAACATTTACAAAAGGTTTTGAATAATTATTGCTAAATAACATTGGAGATTATGGCCTTTTAAAAGTTTCTTTCAATGCTATATATAAAAGCATGAATGAAAAACAAAATGTTGTCTTAAAATTCAGTCCTTTTTTATTTTACTAGAATTAGCCCAGCTTGTATTTGGTATGAATTCAAAGTTATCCTTAAACAGACAGGTGCGTTTTGTTTGTTAATTTTTTTAAAGCCAAAATAGACTTTTTATCGACAAAGCTAGATTACTATGTAGGTTACTCTGTCCTCTTCGAAGGCATTTTGACAGAGAGTAAGTAGGGAAAAAGTAGGAAAAAAGTGATAAAACGGTGTTGAGGAAAGACGCGTTTATCTGAGGCGAGGGAGTTTTTTTTTTTTCGAAAAAGCTATATATCATGTATATTACTCTTTCCTCTTCGAAGTCATTTAGCAAGAGAGTTCTCTAGATACAGTTGCTGCGGCTCATATTAAAAAATTGTTGCAGTCACTCATAGAATGAAAGTCGCGAGTTATTTGGGTGTTAGATGAATGTGTGATGGTGTGTGTGTGTCTTTTATTCATCCTGATTACAAAACGTAACATTAATTTTGATGATGAGTGTCCTATGAGTGTATGTGTATATATCCAGTGTGCTATTGATGCTGTTGAAAAAATTTACCAGACCAAATTTCCAAAAAAGGACAAATAAAATTATCCTTCACCTTATCCTTATCCAAACTGTCAAAAGTAAAGTGTTGCAGAAGTGACCAAGCGTTGTTTATTTTCTATTTAACTCTAATTTATTTTTTTGAGAGTCAAGTTGAAACCTATCTTTATAGCCAACGAAGAAAGGTTAATTTGTTCGTATTAAATTTTTTTTCAATTTGTTGTGTGACAGGCCCCATTTGCGCATTTTAAAGTTGTTGTTTTTTTTTATCTTCTGTTCCTGCAAAATGTTGCAAAGATATAAAACCCTACCATTGCGTAAAATATTTAGCAGCTGTGCCTTAATTTGTGACAGGCCTGTGTTGCTCCGCTTACCTTGCAATAAGTTTCGAATCAGCACCCTGTCGAAAACAAATAACGATAAAAGAAAATAGGAAAATCAGTCTTACTGTCTCGATAATTAATGCTGTGGCTACCGCATGTTTCTTGCACGATCACTCCACTTTTATGGCTTGACCCTGTCAAAGACGTTATTTGGCTGAGGAACAGCCGAACGTAACCGGCGACGGGACACAATAGTATGACTTTTTCCCGTCGCGACGTCTCTTTGGGGTTGTAAGTTAGAGCCAGTGAATTGCTCTGCATTTCCATTTCACCTGTCTTAAGTGTCGCGACGCCGCTTTCCGAAATCAAGGCTCCCCCAGCTGACGAAACATTAAAACCTGGTCTGCCACGGCGATAAAAACCTGGATAAAATCGATAATCAATTTCCCAAGCGGTGTCACATATTACGCCACCTTTTCTGTGAGTGTGACAGAGAGAGAGACAGACAGACAGACAGAGACAGAGACAGAGAGAGACAGTGAGAGAGAGAGAGAGAGAGAGAGAGAGAGAGAATTCTCCCGGAGAAGTTTGTAAACATTGTATTCATGCATGGTGTTAGAAAAGGCCTAGAGTTTTATAACTCTTATTGTTAACCTTGATAGCTACGTGCTATTGATTAAGTAAATAATGACAGAGTCTTTGTGTTACATTTAAATGGCAGCTTTATTACAAATAAATAAATAAGAGTAAACAGTTACAATTGCCATAAGGCTAAGTATGATACAATCACCACATTTTTCCAAGTCCAGCCACAGCAACGTCTCCTCGGCACGACACGCTGACCAACCACACGGCGACCCTCGACTCGACTCCACCGTCCCTCGACACAAGGCCCCGAGTCAAACTTTTCTTCAGGTTTTATAACCCTAACGAACCCTACTCACTCACACGATTATAAACTCACAATGAAAGTATAGTTTTTTTCCACATCAAAACATCTGAGACATTACAGACTTTAAGCAGCAACGCGTGAGCATGACGGGAACGTCTGTGGGTCTATTTTTAGAAACTGGTTTTATTACTTTTATAGTTTCCTCGATCTGCTTTCCCGATTTTCACGTACGCGTAGTGAGACACGGTGCGTGTGCTTAAGGTCTCTATTAACACATTCAAGACCCGAACCTTCATATTTCTGTCCCTAACACATGGGGAGACGCAGCCATCACAAGGCTTAAGAATGTTCATGCCTAATGATTTTTTTTGTAATTCCACAAAAGTTACTTTGGTGATAGTGCGCTTTCTTTTTTTGTAATTATAATGAAAAAAAATGTTAGAGGCAAAAGTACAGTTTTGCATTCGAAGCAAAAGTTCATACCAAAATCCCTGTATCGTTAGAGAATGACAAGAAATGTAAGCTAGAGAGTAACCGAAGGAGACAGACAAAGAGAGAGAGAGAGAGAGAGAGAGAGAGAGAGAGAGAGAGAGAGAAAGAGACAGACAGACAGACAGACAGACAGACAGACAGAGAGTCAGAGACAGACAGATGGGGCAAATTTCATAAGAAGTTAAAGGAGCAGAGAAGATAATTCAACCGGTCTGTTTTGCGACTCTACGTGTCATTTTTTTTTCTTCGGTCACAGCATAAGGGCTTCCAAACTCTTCACGCCAAATTTTCTTTTATTTTTCAAGGTGAAAGCCGTTTTTTAGGTTTGGTCTGAAATTAACACTTGCTAATCTGAAATAAAACCGTTGCCTACGTAAGCATTCCACAAAGTTGAACACTTAATCAGACAGGTTAAATTACGAAACTTAATACTCAATCATTCAAACAAAACATCAGCTAAACTTAGTACGCAACTATTATAGGCCAACAATCAAAACAAACCG
>BMAT01007015.1:179432-193272 GCA_019649035.1 Elysia marginata
CTCTCTCTCTCTCTCTCTCTCTGGGCTACACGGAGGTAAAGGGTTAAACTTTGCTCGTTTAAAATAAGGCTTAAAGCAGAGGGAACACTAGCTCCAAGCGCGACGCGAGGGGAATGAAAGGAGTACAGCGTAGTGGTTCTATCATATTATAGCCTAAACGAGAGGGACCCAAGGCGGGACGGTCATCAAATAAAAAGGGGATTATTATTTTTTTAAAAGAGAACGGAAGGAAATAAACATCCTTATGTAGTTTTTCGTTGTAAAAAGTTCAGGCATTACAGGGGCCAAAAGAGGATGATGATGATGATGATGATGATGATGATGATGATGATGATGCATGATGATGATGGTGGTGGTGGTGGTGGTGATGATGATGATGATGATGATGATGATGGTTGTGGTGGTGATTGTGGTGGTGATGATGATGATGAGGAGGAGGAGGAGGATGAAGATGATAATATTCATGGTGTTGGTGGTGTTGGTGGTGGTGAAGATCGAGTTGATGACGATGATGATGATAATGTGGAAGATGATAATGTTAATGGCGATGTTGGTGGTGATTGTCTTCTTCATGGAGACAGCAATCTTTAATATAAAAAATAGTAATAGAAATGATAGTAGTAGACAGTAATAATAATAATAATTATGATACTACTACTAAAAATAATAGCAATAATACAGTAATAATAATAATAATCAGGATGTAAATTGTTAATGATATAAATCGACGAGTTCGATGCTACATTATGCCATAGGCGCACTCAGTCATTCAGCGCTGCAGGTAAAAGAAATTTGATCCAGCTACGTCGCTGCTTCGCCCTACAACGCTTCACCGAACTTCGTTGTTTATAATTATGGACAATCACCTCTTTGTTTCCTCGCCTCTGATTTGTCCCTCCCGCTTCACTCCGCCCACGAGTGCTTTGCTTCGCTTCTGATGTGGCCTCTGTTATAACCCTGAGAATGAATGAGATGTAGATCTAGGCCTCACCAGAAATCCTCGGGCAATTTCTCAGTTTGTGGCGTAAACAACGTTTACTAAGTTTGTTAGGGGAAATTCTCAACTTGAACAACATACGTTGTCTTTCTCCAATACGCCTACAAAGTTATAAGTAAATGTACCGAGGATAAAAGAGAGTTTTTCGTGCTGAAGACATCATTGATAAGATCCATTGCTGTTTGATCCATTTAAAGAATTTTTTTTCGGCATATGAATCTTTCCTGATCGTACTGGTAGACTTTAGCCATTTTGTAGTTCTAGATAGTTATAAATCTTACATTTCGTTTTGATTTTGAAAATATCTTTGTGAAAGCTCCAAATGCCTTTGGCTTTTATACTCATATTATTTGGGAGTGTTGGGGAGTCCAAGAAATTTTGGTTGCATCTTTATTTATTGTGTTTTCACACTGGTACGCTTAGCTAAATATCAATTTTAGTCTCTCACTCTGTTGTCAAAATAAGAAATAACTTCTTGATTCCCTTACGTCACAGTAGAGAAAAATAATAAATCAATATCTGTCCTCGGTAAAAAATTTTTATGCCCTGCTTTATCAAAAAAATAAAACGCATAAATGAAGCGAGAGAGAGAGAGAGAGAGATAGGTTGAGAGTCAAAGATAAATCGTTAGAGAGTACAAGAAAATTGAGGAAAAAAAAAAAGAAAAGTACTGAGAAGCAAGAGAGAGGGGCAGGGAGGGTAGAAAGGGATATAGACAAAGCCACAAAAATTGTACACACAGACAGAAAGACAGAATGAACAAAAAGACAGAGGGAACAGGTGGTTTACACGAGTATATTCAATCAAGTAAAGGAAAAGAAAAACCAACAACGAGGAGTCGAAAAAAAATGAAGGAAAGACACAAAAAAATTTAAAGTTGTACGCTCCTCTGTCTGAATCATGTAAATGAAAAAGACAAACCAACGATGAAGAGAAGGAAAAGATATGAAGAGAAGGCAGGAACACTTTCAGGTGTATGCGCTTCTGTTTGCAAAGATGTTTTATTGACTTGTAAGTTAAGATGCAAGTTCAGTTGACATGAAAATTTTAAAACAGCAACAACATTAAAATTTCATGAAACAATCCAATCAGCCTTTTTTAGAAAATCACTGACCTGGTCGAGTTGAGAAGGATACAAAATGGACATCATCTACCTTGATGAAAGTGACACATCATCTGTATCAAAATAAAATTCCTCATTTTTCTAATGTAACATCATCGTCATCCACGTCACCACAAATCTCAGAACATTTTGTAAAATATAGCATCCTTTCTTCATATATTTCATTGGTGACGACGATATAACATCCTTTCTTCATATACTTCATTGGTGACGACGATATAACATCCTTTCTTCATATATTTCATTGGTGACGACGATACAACATCCTTTCTGCATATATTTCATTAGTGACGACAATCAAATTTTCAGATAATAATGGACAAGCATAAGACAGGAGATCATCTCCCTTCAAGATAATAACACACCATCTGTATCTACATAGTTTTCATCATATTCCTCATGCCATTATCTTCACTAACATCTCCACAAATCTCAGAACATTTTGTAAACTATAATATCCCTTCTTCATGTATTTTAATAGAGACGACAATTATTAAATGTTGAGATAATAATGGACACAAAATAATATGGGACATCGCCTACCTTCAAGATAATAACACATCATCTATATCAATATAATCTTCATCATATTCCCATTGTATCGTCATCTTCAGTGGCGTCATCATAATACTCATAACATTTTGTAAAATATAACAACCTTTCTTCGTGTATTTTATAAAGACAACAATCAAATTTTCAGATAATAATAAAGGACATCGTATACCTTTATGATGAAAACACATTATCTATTCTCTCAACAGCTCATAACAACCTCTTTATTAGCATCAATAGTAACGTAAGAATAATTATGTTCTAAAATATTTTTTTTAAACAGAATTAGTCTTATAATTCAAGCAAACCAATATGATATGCACCTTAAATACTATTACTACTATTCTTGTTTGTTTGGTTTTTTTTTCCACCTCACAAATTTGTAAAATGGGAATAATTGAGTTTTACTGCACTGGGGCAGGGTAGACTTGACACATTCTAGACCTGAGAGAGATAAAACTGACAAAATATGGAGCTTGATATTGTCAAAGTCAGCTAAGTTATTTAAGTTTATATTATGTTATAAAGGGTATCTTTTGGTTTAAAATGACGTTGGTTGGCAAAGACAAAAACAAAGCTGACAAAATCATGCTGGACATCTTAAAAGCAATCTTTGAATAAACCAACAGTTCAAACACCCAGTGAAAACGAGTCAGATGTCTGTTCAATGTAATTTGAGAAAAGGCTTTTTCATAGCAAAATTTAATCCTCTTTTTCTCTTTTTTTTGCAATCAATAGAATTTCTAATAACTTTTCCACAAATTTGAATAGTTTTATGCAACTTTTGATAGTTGAGAGCTCATAAAAATGCGTTGTTCAAAATATCAAGGTTTTTTTTTTTACTGTGAAATTTGCAATATCCGACTCATTAACACTAGTTGCACGACAAATGTCTTCTTGCATCCAGGCTGAATAAGTCCACCGTCAGTTTTTCTCATTTTAACTCCATTTGATTGAACGAAAGTTTTAATATCTTTTTTACAAAATATTGAAACTGTTATAAAATTTTTGACGCATGAAAGTTTATAAAAATGTCTTGTAGAAAACAGCAACTTCTTTAAAGGTGAAAAGTGCGACGTCAGACTCATTCATTCTGGACGCCAGACAAATTATTGTTAGTCTGCCGACACGAAAGGCGTAACTGAAAGCATTCCAAAGCGAAATGCAAACAAACACGATTTCTACCTTTCAAGAGATTTCCCAGTCAAATCAGTGGCTAATGCGACTGCTTTTATTTTTTGTTATATTTTTGGTAAAAGGCAGGACGTAAGTTTGTTTTAAAATTTAAGACATAACATTTTATTCTTTTATCCATGGTATATTAAGATAAGGCAAGAAAAAGGTGATCCAATTTTTTACAAAAACTTTAAATGGATTTTTCTAAGACTGCTCTGCAACTCTTCAAATAATTATATATTTAGACAGGGTGTACATTTTAAGTTTGGTCTTGCAACAATTCACAAGATAAAGTTTTTGTTATGACTTTGTTCTTAAATTTTAAAACAATATACATAGAGTATATAGTAAGAGTAAGAAAGGGAAACAATTTCGACTGAATTATATTTTATAATTTCAGTACTTTCTTGAGGATGTGGCTCCGCGATGTGAAGTGGCGCGGTGGTATTTTGGTACTATTTAAACGCCACATGAGGTGGCGTCCTGTATACTAAGGGTTCAGGGGACTCTAGTGTCCCTAGGATGGTAAGGCCTTACATACATGTTCATTTCAGTAGTACAGTAGGAACCTTGTAATACAACAACCTTGGATCCAAAAGACTCACATTCAACAATCTCAAGTAAATTTTCCTCCATTTCAGGACCGGTAGTACAGTGAACCTTGTATCCAACACCCTTGGACTCTAACCTTTAACGATCTGAGATGAAATTTTTTTTCTCTTTTCTTTTTATTCCTTGTCAATTAATTTTTTATGGAACCAGGAACCTAAACCCTTCAACTTTCAAACTCACCTTATTTTCAACAAATTGGATGCGGAACTGAAACAAACTGTGAATCTTTACTCAGCCCATGTTCCTGGTATGTTAGTCTCAGTGACAGGGAATGATAAATATACATAAAAACAAAAAAAAAAATAATTTTCGTCACAACAGTAGTGTTTGCAATTTTTTTCTTTTCATAGGAAATGATATTAGTGGTAATAAAAGAAGAAAAGTGTTCCTTCGCTTAAACAAAACATCCAAAAATACTACAGTGTTTATGGGGCAGCGTGGCAGGGTGGTTAGTGCATCAGACTCGAGATCTGGAGGTTGTGAGTTCAATTCCCGACCATACCATGTTGCTATTGCCTTGCCACCTGTAAAATGGGTACCCAGCTACAGGCAATTCTTGAATTTGTGATATGCGCTTGCAACATCCTGCACATGGGTTTAAAGTGGCCTTCAAATGCACTGGTCTACTGGGGTATTACTGGCTCTGGTCTGAGGCGACATAGCTGTGCTGAGTAACGTATTGAAATTTCCCGAAAGGAATTAACATAGTGTATAAAAAAGGTAAAGTAAACCTAGATTTTAGTTTGGTTTTTTTTAGGTAAGTTTGTTACTTTAGAGTTATTTTAACATCTAAAACTGAAAAAAAATTATAGAACTGGAAAAAAAGTTCATCTTCTAAATAAGCCTATTGCTTAACTTTAAAGGTTGTATTCAAGAGACAGCTAATCTTTTTAAGTACAGCTTTGTCTTTAAAATACGGTTTACAGAAGACGTCAGAACATGAATCAGCATGTGCTAGCAATAATGAATAAACTTAGATTGGGCTGAGATAAAAAAAAGTTCCGCTACTCTTGCTGAAATCTTGTACAATATAGGTCCCACTGTACCAGCTTGGGCAGTGTTATAGTCAATAACAAGAGCGTCAGTTGTCAAAGTTTATGTTTGAATAACAAAACATGCAGATCAAATGACCAGAATAGTAAAGACTTTTAATATCACAAAAAATAGAATACATTAACGTTATTACAAAGATTGGCAAAGCTATAAAACAGGATGACTGTATGCTTAATTTTTCAATGAGTATTGTGTATACATCATTTATTTTATCAACAACAATTATAGGATAAAAAAAATTGAACATTGTAAGTTTTGTAAACTGTGTTGAAAAAATAACAAAGGATAAAATGGGAACATGGCATATGTAGATTTTTTTCGAAACCTTGTTACATGCGTCTCTAAGTTTTTCTTTTTAAGTTAAAAATCAAGGATTTCATTCTTCGATTAACATCAGCAAAAAGTAAGATCATAAATGAAAACCTGAAACAACATTAATTAATGAAACTTTGGGCAGTCAACTTATTACTTTATATTCCATTTACAACAAAAAAAAACTATAGTTACCGAAAAAAAAAACCCAAAGAAAATACCCAAAATTAAAATATCCAAGCTAATCAAAGTTGAAATTAAGAAGAATCTCTGCGACGAGAATTTACATGGGGACTATGAGAGGACTTGAGCCATCCCAACATACTAGTGCTCTCCCTCGTAATTAAATTTCAATATTTTCTTTTATTTGTCTATAGCTATACATAAATTTAAACTATTTGAGCTGTTATTTTGATCAGTAGAGATAGTAAAACATGGCATTTACACAATTTTGGCACAGGAAATAATCTTTGAAAGCTTTCATGAATTTACGTCTCTATATTGTCTGGTTAAGGATTTAACGCTTTTAAACAAAAATAAAAATAAAATCTATTTACAATTTTGATGACAAATAAGAAAAGATAAACTTGAAAAAAGTTTTGCAAGATAGTAAGACAATGCTAATGTGTGTGAGATTTTAGCAAAGATTAGAAATTCATCCAAACAGCCAAACAGTTTTTTCCTTAACATTATTACGAGTTTTCTGATATGTTCACTCAGAAGACCTAAAAACTTAAATATAATTATACATATTTGTACGTCAGAGAGAAATCTGTTGCACACTCGCTGTACAAATATATACAGCAGACTTTGTGGATTGTTTACATTTTACATGCCACAAAAAAGTTTAAGGGTTTTTTTGAAAATTTATATTGCTTTATAAAGATCAAATCTATTTCAATTTATTCACCAAACTTCATAAAGTTTCACTTAAAACTTTTTTTTTTTACAAATTTTCAAAAAAATGCTAAATCTAGTGCGTTTCTGTGTGCGAGCTTGGTCAAATTGCGACCCCTTCATTGAGTTCAAGTCGATTCCTAAATTATCCCAAAAATGGTTTACAACAAGTCTAACTTAGTTTGGTGATGCGGTTTCTGCTTTTAAGAAAAGCGTTTTCCTCATTTTCAAAACTTTAAAAAAAAATTGCTTGAAATG
This sequence comes from Elysia marginata, assembly GCA_019649035.1. Classification (NCBI taxonomy): domain Eukaryota; kingdom Metazoa; phylum Mollusca; class Gastropoda; family Plakobranchidae; genus Elysia; species Elysia marginata. Next base: position 186,413 of record BMAT01007015.1, read on the forward strand.
GTGATAAATAGTTATAAATCTTTAAAAGAAATATTTGACTTTTTAAATTCAAGATATTAAGAAAACGGGATGCATTGCATTTTTTCTTTTTCAGATTTAAATGCCTGAAGTCTTGCAATAGGATTGATGATCATCGAACTGCATTTATTTGATGACTGATGCTATCACTTAACAAAGAAAACTTACACTCATGTCTTCCTCTGCTTCTGTTCTTTTCAAAATACTTGATTACTTAGCACAACAAAGGGAGCATAGCAGAAAGTACAATTTACAAGTGACTTGTAAAGTACACAATCCTGGTTTAAAAAAACATACTTCAATATAACCAGACACTGAAAGAACGGCAAGTGCTTTCTGTTTTAAACATAAACATGTGAAATTTAACAACATCAAAACAAAAACATATATGTGTGAAGCAACCAGGGTCTGTCAGGCACAAGTCAAATTTTTTACATTACATATTTAGTTATTAACATTTCCAAAATGTCTAGGCTTTCAAAATGACCGTTTTTTGCTGTATATCACTTTTTGCCATGTATATCACTTTTTGCATGCTGTAATTTTCCGTTTGGGCTGACTCTTTGATGTTAAACCCTTTTTGGTCGTAATTTTTCATGCTCCGTGCCAGAATTGTTTTTTCACTTTTTTCATCAAAGTTGTCTAGTCTCAACTTTTGTTAGTGTATGAACGCTCTCAACATCACCTATCTCTCTATTTAAGCTATGAGGAAACTTACAGCATTTGTCAAAGTTTGTACACTATTTGCTTTGTTGCGGTTAGGGAGGAACCAATAAATTACTAAACTTTGGCAAACGCTGTCAGCGTCCTTACAGATAGAGTTAGTGGTGCTGACAGTGGTCTTGCGGTCAAGAAGAGTTAAGCTGTAATAAATTTTTGTGTGTACCAGTAAGTGCACTTCTGCATTTACAACCAGTTTGAGTTTTAAAATTTTTTCATTTTCATGCATAATATGCTGAAGTCTATGAATTTTTTAACGAGTTACGATCATTTCATAAAAAATTTTGCGTAAAGCTGGCACAAAGCTTCTATGCAAAAATAGCCCCTGAAAAACAAAAAGGCCTGAAATTAATCAACATTAAAAAATCATTACTCAAAAAGTAGAGCAGATATCAACAAAATTCAATAAGATTACTTCTTCCCAAAACAAAAGCTATCTTTTGAGCCATGTTTCGTAACAATGCAACAACTTTGAAATTTTCACTAAATTGCCAAGGCCCCTAGTTATATATCCTTACAGATTTTGAAAAAAATTTTATAATGCAAGCCATTTCTACAAGCTGAAAAAATGTCATTGTAAAACAGATACAAATGGTTCATTACATAGCAAAATTCTATCGTTCAAAAGCGCCTAAACTCAAACCTAAGTCTGAGGCCTGATTCATTTCGGTTACCTCATCTATGTCTTGCAACCAGGCTAAAGAAGTCATAAGTCAAAATTGGAAGGTAGTCAGATATGGCATCACAGTAAAGCTTATTTTGTCTACTTTCAAAATGTACAGAACATACAGAAAAGCTTTACCATGTTTCTGTGTGAAGTTAAACCAGCTGTTTGAAGTCAACAGCGTGAAGTCGTGTAAAATTTTAGCAAAGGGAGAAACCAGCATTTAACATTTGCACGGCTATAAATTATGTGTTGAGGCCTTAGCAACCCCACCAACTAAAGTTAAACACAGAAAACATGAAATTTCAACATGAATTAGGTGTGAATACTGTTTAGAAAAGGTTTTGGTGTCAATATCTAAATTTTTTCTTAAATTTGACTTCTGACCACCCCTATTATCTTTAAAAAAAAGTCTATATCTCTAGTCTAAACTAAGCTGTTTGACTTATGACTCATTTAGACAGAATGAGAGACATATGACTTTGTCTTAATTGCTGTTACAAACAATAGAGTGACTTTCCTCTTATTTTAAGTCATAAATCTTGTGCATACAACAATAGCAAATAGATTTTTTAACACTTTAAACATCACACACAAATTTCTTGTAATAACATTCATAGCCATGTCTCATTGGATGACAAAAGCCAACTTTTCACAGGATGAAAGCACAAAAATTTGTCATGGGCTCTCCATGTCTTCTTTGCCACAAACTTCTTCATTTTCAGAATCCTGAGGAAACCAAGGTGAGATTTAAATTTAAAAGAAAAATATATGATTGAAAAATTTTAAACAACAAGAAAATTCAAAATATCCAAGTCAAAACATATGAAACACAGAACATTCTTCCTTGTTTTGTTTATTTTACATTTTGAAATACATAAAAGTGAATAAATTAAAAACAAAAGAAATGGATTGAAGAGAAGCGCTGGGAATGGGTATTCAGGCATAGACACAAGGTATCTCTGTCCTTCCATTATTTGGTTTTCATAATTGACGTAAGAATCAAATTTTAGTTACTCTTAATGCCTTTCCTGCCCCTATATACTTCTTCTTAGATATCAGTATTTCTCCCTGCCATCTATATCATAAACATCTAACTCTGAGCCTTAAAAATTTACTTGGTATAAAACTTCTTTGAAGACACATTGATCTCTCAAGCAATTAACGAATTCACAACCTGACCTGGAAAAGTTGCAGCTTTAAAATGTTCAAAACTTATTAAAACGCTCTTAAAAAAAAAATTAAACAACTATGTTACCAGCAGTGAAAGTATTTTCTTGTTTGATTAACTGGACAGGAGAGGTAAAGTCATTAGTTTGCACTCGGTAAAAGTGTATATATTGATAAGCAGGTGATCTGAGACAACAACGCAACGGACTATAGCAGGTGCTCAGCCAAACTATCACTGGAGAACACAAGAGTGATGACTTTTTGTTTGTTTGTTCTATCTATCAATTCAATGCAAGGAGATCATACCTGAGTCCCATCTGTCTTTATCTCCTCCTCTGTACCTCCCCCGCCTTCACCAGTGGTATCCATCTTTTCATCAGCCCCATTTGATTCCTCCCCACCGTTTAATGAGACCACAGTGGTGCAGTCCCCAGTGGTATTATCTGGCAGTGGCACAGTATCAGTATCCATAGCAGCGATATCCGAGGCCACCTGACCAGCAAGGGCGGCCACCATGGCTTGAGAGGTTGGAGACGGGGTCAATGAGGACGGTAACGCATCTTTGCAACTCCCCCCACTGTTCCGCATACCTGAACCTCGCCCACTTTTTCTTTCAGGTGAAGTTCTTGCAGACGAAGAGGCAGAAGAGGATGAAGATGCTGGCGAGACACCCGTACTTGACATTGAGGAGGTAAATACCACAGGGGGCACTGTCGGAGTAGCAGGAAGTTGCCTCCTCTTGCTTGGTGACAGTGGGAATGGTTCTGGCTTTGATTCATTTCTACTAGAAAAAGTTTCTATGCTAGTGGCGTTTCCTCTGCTGTCTTCAGTACAGTCACTTTTTGGCGCCTGCATAGGGGAATTGAAAGACGGGGAATGAGAAGAAAGTGCACCAACATCCGAAACTGGTGTCTGACTGTCTCTCATGCTAATGTCAGTAGTAACGGGATCATTGACTCCACCACCACTGTCGTGCTCAGAGCCCAGAGCTCGGCTGTTTCCATGTTCAGGGAAGCTGAAGCTCTGAAGCTGCTGTTGTGCCGGGAATGTTGGTTGCCTCCCCTCACCAATGGCCTGGGCCTCACTGCCCATCATCTCCATAGCCTGCTTGATGTGAGACACCCACTGGTGTAACATGTCCGATCTAGGATCTATCCCACCACTTCCACTACCTGCACCCCCAGAGATACTTAGACCGGCAACAGCACTGCTACCGCTACTACCACTACTGCTTTCCTCGGTGGGAGTTGTTGCCGAACCTGAGTTCTCTGGAATTGGGCTCAGTTCACTGTAGCCAGGACCCCTTCGGACCAGTTTACTGTCCTGGTGAGGGTGGAAGTGTTGAGAGCCACTGTGGAATGAGTGCCTGCTGGAGCTGTTAAGCCCTACACCCCGAGACAGAGGAAGATGGCGGACCAAATCCGCTGGACTGAGGCGGTGAGAAGGAGAATTGGCACCTCCCTTCCGTGAATCTGCCGTTTCCTCTTCCTCTTCTTCTTCTTCTTCCTCCTCTATGGATTCCTGATGTACTGATGGATCGCACAAGGTATTCAGCCTTCGTGCCTCGTGACGCTTTGGTGACATGGGCACGTCTGTCGGCATACGCTCTTCTTGATTTGATTTCAGCACATGGCCTTGACCTGTTCAATGAAAAAAATGAGTGTCATTATTTTGATTCAGGCCAAATGCCTTAGCTAATTAAAATGTTACATTTAGAAAAAGAAAAAAAGCAGTGAGATGAATAAAAGATAAGAAAAAACAATCCTTCATTTAACTCTCATTGTACCTTCATTTTTAATTCCTTTTTTGTCTGACAACGTTTACATTGTGATCGTCAAAATTTTAACTTTATAGTAAGACTTAGCCTAAGCTTTAAGAAAGAATGGCTTTCTCGTATTTGAAAAACATTATTGAACTATTGTTGCTAAAAAATATAATTTATCTTATAGTCTCTCATGGGTACTGATAAGATCTTTTAATATTGCTAATTGTTTCTAAAAAAATTCGTCCTTACGCAAAATCATCTTTATGAGGTACGAGTGTTTTTTTAGAATATAAATACTTGTATATCTTTAACTTTTCAGTAACTTTTTCAACCGAATGCATAAGTTATTTTTTATTTATTCAATAAGACATAAATGGCTAACACTAGAATCATAATAATATTGTGAAAAATAAAACATTTCAATTGTAGCTTTCGCAATTGCACTATGTTTAAGCGTCCAAAAAACAACCCCAAATATAAAATTATTTACATCCTCATAAGTAATTTTATGACCTTATCATGTCAACCCATCCTATAACAAATGTAGCATAGATAGAGGTTTTGCCGCACAGGTGCACGTCACTCCAGAACTGAGTGATAGTAATAGTGTCGATGGCCCTTCACTGCAGTGTAAAAATTCATAGCTGATCTGTTAACTTTTGAAGAAAATATAACTGAAATTTTCTTTACGTAAGTCAATAAAATTTCAAAGTCCGTTTTTCTCAGAACCAGCATTCAGATGACTTAGTAGCTTTTGCAAGTGGACTATTCACATACAAACTGGACCATACCTGAGAAAGGCTTGTGTTTGTTGCAGCGACCAGACGGCAGCATAGATTCTGAATTCCGCTCAACATTCACCTCAACAGGGAAGTGACCATACGGTTCAAGGCACAGCTCAAGACGGTCTGCGTGGCTGTTGTACACAAACACCTGGACGTCGAGGAAGATGAAATATCATTTCATTCGCCATTGCTAAACCCTCTAAATGACCATTGATGTTTCTATTATGATTGTGACAGCCTTTCCAATGAGCATTATCTCTACGGTTTCCTAATGATCGTATAAGATTTCATTCATAATTTCTGAAGTCTGTCAAATGATATTTAATATTTCCTTCGTAACTGCTACCATCTCACTAATGGTTGTTAATATTTCATTCATGATTGTTACAATCTTTCCCATCGTATTGATTTCAAAAGTCTCCCCAGTGAAAGCTTATGTTCCATTCATGATTGCTGTTTTTCAAACAAGTTCAGCACCATACCTTGTGGGGCAGCAGAGGCACCTGGTAATGTCTGCCATGCTCCAGGCCAATGTCCCTCTCCACCTGGCGGTAGAAAGCTCCGTTCACAGAGAACAGGTGTGGAAGCCGCTGAACATGAGTCCACAAGTCTCGGTTCTCCAGGGCTGCTGTAAGAGCCAGAGCAGAAAGCGAGTGGTCCAGACTGTCCCCACCTGGTCAACAGAGTCAAAGTATGAGGGATGCAAATGATTGAAATATTATAAAGGTATAAAATTAGCAGTGGGGAGAAGTAGGCTTTTTGGTTGAAATGGCCGAAATGTCTGCCCTTAGTATGATTTGAACCTTCGACTTATAGATGCTGCGGCACCCACCGCCTTGCCACTTAGAGAAACATAGCTTATATCACGTTGCCACTTCGCTCCTTATAAGGGATGCAAGCAGTTTATACAGAACAACCCCTGTTCAATGACAAGGAGAGTAATGAGGACTATTGCTGTAATAAGAAATTTCAAAATCTCTGTTTTTCTACTGAATTATACCCTAAAATTCATTCTGTAAGCCTGAAGGTTCACGACCAGGGATAGGAATGACTGGAGATAAAAAATGTCAGCAGATGGCTCCTACCGCAATGAGCGTCAAGGCACACAGGTAAAAGGTAAAATAATTTATTCTGAAAATTATGAAAGGTCAAATTGATACCCTCTGTAGTACCAAGAACAAAGCCAAGAAAAAAAAAGCAAACATGAAAAATCAGAGAAAGTGTCAAAACCTGTTTTGCCCTCCTGCACACATGGCCGTCTAAACACTGCTCTCGGTCGGCAGTTCGAATGAAAACAAAATTGTAAAATGCCTAATTTTATATTCAAAACAGACCTGATTCAAAAATGTTCATCTTTGAAAGTTTAAATGAAAATAAACATCAATTTACGAGCTCAAAATGCATTTAGTTTTCTTTTTGTGTTTGTTATGCCACAGACTAATATTCCTCACTCAATTTGTGTAGTTCGGTAAAACCCAATCTTCTTCAGAAGAAGGACAGGAGCTACGCAAAAATTAATGGAACTCACCGCTGTTTAGCAAAGGATCCATCAGGCCTTGAAGAACTCTGTCGGACACCTCGTCCATCCCACCCTCAGCTAGCGACATCCAAGGTGGATCAGGTTTCTTCGCTGGAGATGGCAATGTTTTGCCTCTATCCACTAGACACAGAATTAGAAGAAAAAAAAGAGAAGGAATTGGTATGCAAATTCTTTTTTTTTTTTTTTTTTTTTTTTTTT
>BMAT01007015.1:193284-203409 GCA_019649035.1 Elysia marginata
TTAAGCTAGATAACACGTCTCACAATTGAGCAAATTAGTTGAATCTCAGAAATGTTTATTTGAGAGATCCATACTTTAAACTCCAAAAAAGGTCCTAAATCTTTCCACAATTAATTCTGATAATTTTGTCTTTTTTTTAAATGTTTGAAATCTCACAAAACAGAACATAACAAAATATCAATGCCTTGTAACTTCAAAACTGCAACATCTGATTCATGCAAAACATGCAACCAATTTGCAGCCAACTTGTAGGGTTGCTAATTAATACAATGGGACTGTTCATGAACTTTTAAAAATTCTTCTAGGGTAGTTCCCCTTGGACAATGGTGAGATTTTAGGCTTAGATTTAGGACTGAAGTTATTTGAATAAACTATCTTGCCAACAGAAGAGTTCGCTGGTGAGCCAAGCTTCTGAATTTTACACTCAAAAAAAAGGTTGGTATTGAAACAGTCCCATATTGGAAAGCGCTATGTTGCCATTTAGCAGTTATGATACCACACTTGGTACCTGAGTTTTGGGTAAAAAGCAATCACCTTATCATGGATTTGAGGTGTTATCTGAGAATATGATGGTTGTTCAGCTTTTCAGATCAAATTTCAATAAGAACTTCAAAGATTATCTTGCACTTCCAAAATGATACTTCGGCACCTCTTGGATTAAGATCTTCATACAGTTCCTACGTGAATGTGTCCAAATTTTTATAGAACTATTGATTTTCTGGGTATTCTAAAAATATTTTACGATTTTAAGAATGTTAACAGATTATGACTTTAGCCCCAGGTATATTCATTTCAGAGAAACAAAAGATCTTGGTTATATACAGCTCATTCTTTTATGGGCTTTAGGTGACTTATGCCCAATTTACCCTTGTCGCCTCCTAATAACTGAAAAATTTTCAGGAGGAAAACAAACAAGCTGTTTACCCATCATGCTCTCTTTACCTCTAGCACTTCCTCTGCGGGATGCATCACCGTCTCTCGCTGGCACTGAAACAATGTCCACCATGATCCTATCGCCGGGCTGTACGGGGACCCTATAGTCCTCACAGGGTGAGGCTGGCGGCTTAAGCTCTTTGGGTGGGAATCCGTGTCTGATGCGTAGCCGGTTTGGTGGAAGAAGCGTAGCCGTGGAGACTAGGGCTTGAAGCTCCAGGAACTTGCACTCTGCTGGAAGGTCGAGGGTCATCTGTATTAGAGAAGAAATACTAACCAAGTCAAGCCTCTTGACAGCACTGGTAAAAAGGCTTTGAAACAATTCTAAGAGAATAGCTTGTCGAGTGAAACAGTCAAAAATTGTTGATGATGATGTTGTTTTTCATCTCAGGCATAAAAAGTAAAAAACAAATTCTTCATTTTCATGTATAAATATAGACTATATTTTGATAAAATAAAGGTTTCAGGGCATCATTTTGATGAATGATTGGTCAGACATAAAGGCTATTGATGACATATCAAATGGTGGACTGGGTGATTGATTGATTGAAGGGTATTTTTGCAAGCCCAATTCCACTTCAAAGGTGCTCTCAGGGCTTGGGTCCCAATGACAATTTACGGGCTGCCACCCAGAGACTAGCGGGATACCATGACTTAGCCTCAGCCGGTCACATTATACTGACACCGACCCAACCAGTAGGGGCCCGGACTGTGCTCGGCTGTGTTTCGAACCCCCGCCCTCTGGGCCACGGAGCGAAGCCACTACCAACTGAGCTATCTAGGCCCCCTGGACTGGGTGAAAAATAAAAACTTAAAAACTGTGAAAATAAAAACAAAATAGGAGTATCACTATAAACTTCAAGAGCACCAACTTAAGTCTTTTGAATCTAATTCGTCTGAAGTGAAAAGATTTTGAGAAGCTTTAAATTTTCAAAAAAAAATATGGGTTATAGTCTTCCACCGCCGAAGGCAGTCTCAAGACTTTACATATTTCCCCCAGCAGGCCAATACACACCAAAGCATATTCAACTCACTTTTCAGAGCATTACAGCACGGCTGCCTATTAGGCGCTCAAATACTAACATTCTACAAATTGCCTATAGCCAGTACCCATTTTACAAGTGGGTGGACATAGAAAAGTGTGGAGATATTGCTTTCCTAAGGCAGTTACAACATGTGTCGTGGTTGGGAATCGAACCTGCGACCGCCCAATCATAAGTCCGACGCACTAACCACTGAGCCACACTGCTCCAAAAGACCATCTCTATGCCAACATGTGTTTCATTTAAAACAAGTCTGGGGTTAACACGAGAGGCACTACTACTAACATTTCTGTTGTCCGACAGAGTAAGCCGAATGCGTTTGTTGGCCGATGGTTTTGATGTTAGTTTCTCGCTGGAATTGCTTTGAGAAATTTGGGAGTTTCCAACTTTTCCAGGAGACATTGAGGGAGACGGAGATTTTTGCTTCTCTGGAGTTCTCTGGAGAAAAAAAAATAAGGAATTGAATAATGCATCTCACCAACATTCAACTTTCTTGGTCTATTAGACCAATGTTAAGATTCTTATCAATTGATTTTAACTTTAAATCACATCTTGATAACCAGCAGGAAAAAAAACCAAGTTTATTAAGAATTAAGGAGTTTTTCAGGTTCTGGTTTAATAATTGTTAAGGGCATGCATGCAATATAAAGGATATTCAATTTTTCTATTCAAATTTTGGAACTCATATCAGCAATTAACTAAAAAAAATACCAATTACTTGCTAATAAAATACTCTGGTTGCCCAACCTGTCTGATTGTCTAGCTATATATAGTCTGTATATGTTTCTAAACGGCTAACTTCATTTAATCCAAATTCTGAGACATGATAATTAGTCACTCACATGCATCGCTGTAATTTTTTAACTGTTTAGCCCAGATTCTGAACTAACCAGTTAGATTCCTAAACACCTGTTGCTGTAGGTTTCTAAGCGGCCAACTCTATATTGCCAAAGCACTGGGTTAGTTGTTTAGAAAAGTACGACGATAAGTGGACCACATTTTATCCCTCTAGATTGCTCAGCAGCTATCTCCATAAAGCCAAAGCCCTAAGTTAGCCTTAAGAAATCTGAGGTGATAAGTGTTTGAGATTTTAACCTCAAAACTCGTTAGACAATTAGGAAACCACTGCAATGAATAAACCATCAACCAGTTTAGAGTTTAGGTTATATAAAGTCAGACGGTGAGAAACAAGACAGTACAAGTTGATTAGATATGATTACCTAAACGTCTAACTCAGCATTTCTGTGAAGAACAGAGTTGGCCATTTACAAACTTACAGCAACAATATTATGAGTTTCATCCATCTTTTTATCTCTTCCTTACTAATTACAACAAAACTTGCCTTTTGAAACGAAAACGCTTACCTCGCACCTTGAATTCTCAACCACTCAAGTAAAAGCAAATCATGACTAAAAAAATCAGAAGCATAGTTGGCCAATTCCTGTCCTATATTCAACTTTGCCTTAACTTATAATGAAGATTACTTGGATACGGAATCTTTTTCTAAGGTTCTGCAGTGGTGCATGCAGCATAGCAAAGATTCAGCAAGGATTTCTTGGACTGAACTGGGGAACTTTTAACTTTTGACTCGTTCAGATATGGGCTTGAGCTTCTTACAATCTTTAAACCCCCCCCCCACACACACACACACACACATACACACACCAACCTGAGGAATAGATGGTGTAGCCCTCTTTTCCTCTGGTCCTCGATGGCTGCTCAACTTCTGCTGTTGTTTGGGTGCGTTGGCTTCAATTTGGCTACGCACTCTTTTCTCAGCGGTGCTCTTGTTGAGCTCTTCCCTGTGCACGCTCTTTCTCTACGGGAAGAAAAGTGACATTTTGAACCTCAACGGACTCAACACCTGAATAGAACAAATCCACAACACCATCCATACTTCCAATACTGTACGACTACCCTTTTGAAACCACTGAACCTCTCCTATTGCTGGGCACTAGGTTGAAACAAAAGGGAAAAGAACTTCTTCCAGCCTACCCCACTATTATGGACCCCTGGAACAGTTCGAGAGGACCAACCTTTTCATTCACCTGACATTGACTGCAAGAGAGTGAACAACTTGGCAGCTTGGGATCAACAACAACAACCTCAAAGGGTTGTTGGTTTATAAAAGTAAAAGTAAAGAGCGTTTTTATGTAGTGCCTAATCCACTCATATGCTTTAAGCGCTTAATACAGTATATAATCATCACAAGTGCTGGTGATTGTTTTTTTCTGTGCATTTTGTATTTCTTTTATGTTTGAGTGTAATAGATCTGTTGTATGTAGGATATTGTTGTATGAATGAAAGGCTGTTGGCCTATCAGTTTATGGATTCATATCATTGTGGTATTTATAAACCAAATTGTAAAACACATACAGTTTTCATAGGTTTTTTTTTTAGATTTGGCACTATGCAAATTTATTATTATCATTATCATGAATATTACTGTTAACTTAAAAGGGCAAGCCCTTACAGACAATGGTAATTCAAATTTGACTGTTGAGTTTTGTTTTTTCTACCAAATTTTGAACTCAGTGAGGATGCACCAAGCACTAATTAGAGTGCCTTAACGAGCAAAAGAAGATCGCTGGACACTTGTATAATTTTTTAATTAAGGTACAACAAAAAAACAACAGAAAAACAATGGTCCCTTGAGTTTGTTTAGACTGTAGTTGTACAGTTTGTGGGAAGTGGATGGGTTTTTTTTTTCAGTTTAATCAAAAAGGTTTCAAAAGTCATGTCAAAATATAAGAAGAAATTGCAAATTACGGTAAATATGTTCATGTAACTGTAAAACATTTCCCATGACAGACACCATGATATGAATCTGCATGAAAGGCCTTGATGATTAAATTTCACTGGAACTAACTCCAGAAAGGCCTTGATGATCAACTTTGACTGGAATTAACAGTAGAAAAGTTCCGCTACTCTCTGTGAAATCTCATTCGTATTTTGCTTTTAAACTCAACACAGTCCAACCTGCATGCCTGTCAGAATGGCTTTGGAGGCTCGGAGGGGCGACCATTCTCTTAGATCCATATCAGCAGTGGCTGCAGACGCCTCTGATGAACCTGGCCGCAAAAGTCGGGACTGTCCTTCCGAATCTGACGCATCCATAGCCTCCTCGGCAGAATTTTGAGCCGTTTGAGGTACAGCTCCTCTTTGGTCTTTGTCAGCAGGCTCGGGATTCTCTGTCTGCCGTAATATCTGATCCACAACTTTCTGTACCAGCCGCTCACTACCAAATTCACCTGAAATTTCAAAAACAATTCTTTTAAAAATGGGGGAGGGGGGGTGAGATGTATATTAATTGGTACGGTAATTGATCATTATGCTAGAGGCTCCAATATTAACCCAGAGATGCAAGCAGCTCATGAGAAAATCGGGTGATGACGTTATATAAGATATATAGACAGAAATCGACGGACGAATAAACAAAAGAAGTAATCGGTATCGCTATAGCATTGGAGAAAGGTAAAACATTTGCTTCGGATTTTCCAATCTTCTTTTTTCGTTTAAAGTTCTTTTAATTTTATTTAAGTTTATAATTTTTCAGACTTTTTTTTTGCTGATTGTCTGGTTGAAGTAGGAATACGAAAATTGGAAAATCAGAAAAATCGGGAGAGACGAAATATCGAAAAAATTGTATCCCTGTTAATCGCCTGGCCTGGCAAAATTTAACTGACTACCCTGTGCCCACTATGCATTAATTGAGTGGCTAAGTCTATGTAAAGAAGGGTAAAGTTCCCCATACTCAATATAAGCAAAAGGGAACAAGGAGCAGGGTCCTTATTTTTCCGGCATAGTGAGGTAGTTTGCCATTGCTTGCCTCTTGCCCTCTTTAATTTCACGGAGTTTTAAGAGACCTAGCTACCCATTAAGTGCTGGGTGGGCACATAAAATATGCTGTGACTGGGGATCAAACCCAGGTCCTCAAAGGTCAACGGCCCTACCATTGTGCCATAGCTCACCCCTAAATCTATGTAGACTCTGTGAAAGTAAAGGCATCAAATACAGCACAGGCAAACTAGTTGTATAGTGTGCGCGAAGAACATAAAGACCTTACATTACTATTTGATCTGTAAAATATGTATCTAGTACGGGAATAAGTTTTTGAAAGATAAGGAAAGGTTTATTAATGCTTTTGAAAAGTTGATGCAATTCTTAGTAAGAAAAGCTGAATAAATAGAAAGTCTTGGTGGATAAAATTTCTGTTTTCAGCTATAAGCGTAAGTATAAGTCAATTCTTTACAGATAAAAAGCTTCACTGGTGAGAAGAATATGCGTAATTATTTTGTTTCAAAATATAAATGGTTAAACTCACGCACAACAATATGGTAATCCACATATCATAAATACAATACTGATAAAGATAGTGAAATTTTTAAGCCCAGCAGCTAAATAAAAGAGACAGGTTTCCAACTTGAGCCAGAGGAGTAATGTTCCTGCAAAGGACTTGTGAAAAGCCTGTCTCGGTAAAAATAGAACAATGGCACTAAACAAAGCCCAGATCAGCGCTTACCTGGAAAGTGGGTCTGTACCAGGTCTTGAGCCATTGCATAGACGTTGCTATTAAGGCTGGGGTCCTCCTCTCCCTGGAACCAAGGCACCACAGACTTCACTGTCTTCCCACCCCACTCCATCAACACCAATATCCTGCGATGCAATTGTGTTTACAAATAATTATCAGCTTTTTGTTGGACCGCGGATATAGATTTAAGTTAGGCCCTAACTGATCCAGTCATTATTTATTTTTTTGGGCAGGAAGTCGTCATGTTTTAAAGTAATTGTATTATTTACAAATGTTGAGAATTGATCAAGATTAATCACAAAGGACAGACAATGGTGGAGAAGGCTCTCCATGAATGCCCAAGAAGCAGCCGAGGTGTCCAGGTTGGTCATTAAAAATTTAAAAATTTAAAAATTTAAAAAATTTTATTTTTTTACTATTTTATTCTTTACACTATATCAATACCTTTTGGGAAATTTGGCTTTGTTAGTCAGCGTAACTGTGTCGCCATAGAGCAGCGCCACTAATGCCCCAGCAGACCGATACATTAATTTCAAGGCCAATTTTAACCGATATGCAGGGTGTTGCAGGCGTATATCACAAATTCAAGAATTGCCTGTAGCTGGGTATTCATTTTACAGGAGGGTGGACTGGAGAAAGTTAGGGTAAGTTGCTTTCCCAAGGCAATTGCAACATGGCATGGTTCGGGATCGAACCCATAACTTCCAGATCTCGAGTCCGATGCGCTAACCACTCTCCCGCGCTGCCCCTTTTATATCTTTTGTTATCTCTCTAACTTTTTTTTGCCTACACCCCTCTTATCTGTGTAATTTTCAAGTGAAAATTGTGATGAGAGTGGTAAAATATAGGTCATTCAAAGTAAAGCTTTAAAAGGTGAAATAATAAACTTTCCTGTAAAGGTAGAAAATCTCTTCAAATAGAGAAGGTGTTTGAGCACAAGGTTATCTTATGAGAATCTCCTGAGAATGACTTCCCTATATGTTTGGTAACAGTAAAACCACCGTAATCACTTTCTCAATTTCTTCTATTTTATACTTAGATAATGATATGTCTCGCAGCCAATGCAAATGAGTCAAAAGTTGGAAATTGTAATTTGAGAAAATGGCCTTTATATTTAAAGTCTACTTTTTGTTCTTTTTTTTTCTATATTTTCAGTTAATAAAATATTCAATATCTTTTCCTTAAAATTTCGATAATTTCATAAAAGTTTTTACATTGAATTTTAGGAGCTCAGAAAAGGTACTGTTCAAAATAGCAATGCCTTGGAATGTACACATTGAGAAATCTGACTCGTTCACCCTGGTCGCAAGACATATGTCGCGTATTCTGTCCAAATGAGTCGTAAGTTGAAAAACTCAGTTTGGAGATATAGGCTTTTAAAGTTTATTGGGTGTTCAGAAGTCAAAAGTTTTTAATTTTAGATATTGACACTGAAACCATTTGTAAACAGTTTTCACATCTAATTGATGTTCAAATTTCATTTTTTAGGTGTTCAATTATAATTGATATGGTTGCTAATGCCTCAATACCTTTATAATCGTCTTAACTTTAAATGCTGTTTTCTCCCATTTTTTTTTATTTCCAAGTCCTAACCCTGCCTACTTCAAATGGCTATAACTTTAAACAAAAGTATGATAGAGCTTGTCTGTTTGTTGTATTTGAAAGTAGAGAAAACAAGCTTTTCTGTGTTACCTATATCTGACTACCTTCCAATTTCGACTTAAGACTCATTAGGAGTGATTGCAAGACATATTGTTTATTAACATTCTTTTACTTTCAAGTGAAACACATTTGTAAATAGTTTTTTTTAAATCATGATTTTGCTCTTCAATAAAAGCAACACAATTTCCCAAAAGAAAATACCCTGTTTCAGACAATGCCTCTAAACATTTACCTAAGTAGGTTTCTTAACTTGAACCACAGTTATCTTATAAATTCTCTGATACAGTTATTTTCTTGGAAACACCAAATCTTTAGTTCCATCAAATCCTATATGACTATGCTAAAAAAAAAACTACATAGATTTCACAAACTTTTTCGGCATGGTATCATATTCCTGTCCATTCCAGTAGTGTTTGAATCCACCCGGGCATTTATTAGACTTAGTGAATGTGCGGTCTCCGTCTTTGAACTGAATGCTGTAGTCTGCGTTGACCAATCTGAATTCAATTCTGGAAAAATGTAAGAAGACATGTTTTCATATATAAGCACACTAGGACAGGTATAATTAATTATCTAAAAAAATATGAGTAAAGAGAACGATTGGTATTAAGCAAGGTTTCTATTTTACTCTCTATTACAGGGATTTGTCAAATGATTTTGAAAAAAAGAAACCTGAAAATGAGTCAAGCAATGCATTTTGTGTTTAAAAAATGGAATAGACACATGTTGTGCATTAAACAATAAATGGATGAAAAAACCTGAAATAACCTGGAAAAACTTGGAATCTGGCATCCCTGCTATATAAGGACCTGATAATCTAATCAGAAATGACAACAAAAAAGGGTTTAAAAACTCAGAAATAACGAGGACAGATTTATCTGAAATTCTGCTTGAAAATATTGTAGAAGAGCCAAATACCTCTGTCACTTCAATAGGCCTATTTCGAATACGCACACACTCTGAACTGCTAATTATGACAGGGATACCAAATTGATGGCTTTGTGCAAGAAGTGCATATCGCCACTTTTTAATGTTTTGAGAAAATGGAAAAACAAAATTTTTCACACAAGTTTGAAAAAAAAAATTTCATCAGGCCCAGTGTATTGATATTGAAAGAAGATGGGGCATAAATATTTCTCGAGGTGAGAAAACTAGTCAGAATATCCAAATGGCGTAGATAGTAAAGTAAACAGTAAAGTAATGGAAATGATATTGGGTGGAAAAAATAAACAGTTATTGAGCTAAGCATTGCCTTTCAATTAGGACGAATATCATAGACACAAGTTGTGCAAGGGTTGTTCTTGTTTCAATAGTAGATAAGGAAAAGTAATTACACTCAACCAAAAAAGTTCCAACAGTTGAAAAAACAAAAGGATAAAGCCAGAAAACTTAGAAATTTGGCATCCTTACTTTGACCTTTTCTGATCTCTATCCTGCTCCTACACGAATAAGAACCATAGGATTGTAGGGGGTAAAATTTACCTGCCAGCTACTTGCCCCTGACTGGCTAATAGGTCAATGGTAAACTTTAACATAATCTAATTAGATTAATAACAACATCACAGTACAGTATGGTCCTTTATTTCGATAGCTGATGCCTTAGATTTTAATTTGAGAAAGTCTTTTAAAAATCTGGGGGGTTTTTTTCTCTTTTTTTTTCCATACTTTAAATCATCATAAATTCTGATGCCTTTCCACAAAATTTTGATAATTTCATTGATTTATTTTATGTACCAAGCATAGAAAAAAATATTCAACATATCAAATGTGAAAATTGGAACTTTTGACTCAGTTGGTTTTGTTGTGGAAGACAATTAAACCAACAAACACTGGAGAAAAAAAAGTTTACTGAGAGGGATACTCCAAACTTACCCTGAACAGTAAAGACAGGCCATTGGTTTCTGCTGACCTGGTGCCGGCACAAGTCTGTTTGTTTTAGCATCATACACCGCAACA
>BMAT01007015.1:219796-231723 GCA_019649035.1 Elysia marginata
TTATGGAAAACAGTAGGCTTGTGGTCAGCCCGGCAATTTGCAGTCACAAAACCTATCAGTGCGTGTTTCTTACTGGTCATAAAGGCTATTTGAGATAGGAGAAAACGTTAAGGAAAATATTGGCATGGTCATTCATGAAGCTAATGACTTGCGATGTCACGGTGTCGGACCAAGAGGATACAAATGGTGAGAAAATTGCACGGAACAAGTCTAGGGCCTACATGTTATACAGAAAATATCAACGGAATCGTGAGGCGGAAGTGACCCTAGTATTAGATGTCGATGATGCTTCTCCTAGCAACGTAAAGTGACTTAGTCCGCGACCATTGTCGCTTGCATGGTTCTATCTAAACATACAATCTCCGTTTAAATTAATTTAAATGTAAACACAATCGGATACTTTTAAAATATGCATCAAGAGGTAAAATACAGCGAGCGGCAAGATGCCAAAAACTGGCAGCACACCAGCACTGGAGTTGGTCATCACTACAGACCCGGCTATTATTTCCCCGACTCAGAATTTAAGGTTTGTAGATTAGTCTAAGCCTAATGAACAAGAAATCTAGATCTGGATTAACCTAGAATCTATAGATATGGAATTTTTATTGAATCAGAGAGATCCAGATGTAGATGTATCATTTAAAACTATTGGTACTTTCAAGTTTTAGCAGACGAATTTTAATTCTGTGTAGAATCTAGATTTTAGTTCACTTCAACCACATACACCGGATTCAATTTTAGATCAATGCATTTTTGAAAGAGTAAACAGATCAACTTCTAGATCGTAGTTGGTGTTGATTTCCATTTTCAAATGATTTCTTATTTAAATTTTTTTACTCTGTCAAGTTTCATTATTATTTTAGTGTTTTGGAACAAGTTTTTTTGTTTGTTTTTTTTTTAAACCTAAAATTCAAATAGCAAAGATCAAACATAAAGATGATTGGCCTTGATAAAAATATTCCTTCTGTTTGTTTTTTTGTTGCTTTAAAAGGATATCAACTCAATTCGTACTCTAGTCTCTGTGTGAAGACATAATAAAATTAAGTGTAGTTTTTGTATTGCCAACCTTTAGTTGGTATTGTGTAAATACATCATCAAACTCGTGTTACTAATTTACTAAATTATCAACTTTATAGCCTGTTTTGTAATATTTATTGTAAGTATTTCTGTTGTGGAGAAAACAGATCACTTCCTTTGTACCCGGGGTGTTATATACGAGAATAAAACCTTGAACACCTAAAAATTTTTAAAAAAGCATCCTTTAATTCACTACTCAAATCTGATGTTGCAATGATTATGAAAGAGGTCAAAATTAATGGGGTTGGATCTAATGGAAGCAATGGAAGCAATCTTGTAAATCTTATTGAAGTGTTTTAATATTATCATTTTCGTGAAAATTGTATTTAATATTATGACTTTTATTGATTGTTGAGATCTTACTGTTGAAGTTAATGTATTTATTCTTTTGTAACTTTTAATTATGGTTGTTATGTATATTTTACCCATGGAACTATCTTAAATCTCTCAGAGGTAAAAGAAATTAAATGAAAATAATGATCCTAGTCCACTGACTAAATCTGAAAATATTTTTTTTGCTTCATCCATTTCCATAGACCTTGTTAAGAGAGCCCTTACCTCCCAAATTGGCCAAAGAGGATGAGGTAACCAAGGATAAACCATTTTTAACTACCAAAGAGTATTTTCACGACCAAAAGTTCCCTGGTCTTCTTTACAAAGATCATCAGCACAAGAAAGCCCCAGGTCATTGGAAAGTTACTTACATGAAAGACCTGACTGAGAAGGTAAAATTAAAAACATAATCTAACAATGCTGGTTGTGCATATTTGAAAGTTCTGGAGAATGTCTCAGTCTCAGTCATTTTAAGGTTTCTATTATTATTTTTTTTTTTTATTTTCTAGATTAAATATTGCACAGCTTGATTGTGTGCAAGGAGCCATGTGCGATGTGCTGATGAAAAGATTAAGATCCTGCATTCTTTTTTATTGTAATATATACATGTAGGTGGTTAATATTTAGGTCAAGACAGAATTCTCTGTTTTATTTATAATTCAAAATGTTGATAACAAAAGTTGCAAAAAATTTTTTTGGAAAATGTTAAGCTTTCTTTTTTTTTGAAAAAAACCAACAATATGACTGAGATTTTTGGTTTTGTGGCCTTCAATTGTGTCAGTTGCGTATATGTGAAAAAATACAAAAGGTCTTTTGAATTCAGATGCCATTCTTTTATTGTGCTTATAACAGATTTTAAGAAAAAAATAAATGATCTATTGAATTTTTAATCCTGTGTCATTTTTTTGTGATTAATCAAACTATCTGAACATGATATTTAAAAAGAAATTCTCTCAAATTCAAGTACTTAGAGGTTGCTGTAGATTAAAAAAGGGGCAATTACCAAACAAAGTAATCACTTCAAGTGTTATCAAGAAATATATTTTCAAAATCTGACCTTAAATTTCATTGTGCTTTAGTATGCTATATTACTCCATCCTTTTTTTAAAATAAAAGTCAAGAAATCAAGACATAAAAATTCTAACCCTTATAAAGCCCCCTTATGTTACATGATTTATTGTCACGTTGTACTAATTACGTATGTGGATGTTTTCAAAATAGCTCGGACAGGGAGGATGGCGACGGCCTCTTACAATGGGCAACCAGCTCAGTGAAATGAAAGCAGAGTATCAGGCTAGAAACCCGGAGGTCAAAGACAAGTATAATTTTGAAGAGGTTTACAGACCTCAGAACTTTTTACTTCAAGATCATCACAAAGAGGGTCCATCAAAGGTATGTGTTATACTTTAGTCCCCCACTACCACCCCTCCCCTCCCCGCGCCAAAGCACCCATAAGTGTGTGGCATGAAGAAACTAGTTCTGTGACTAAAAAATACTGAAAAGCTGAAGGTTTGAAAACAGAATAAAAGAAGTAACTCTTCTTTCCTTACTTAAAAATGAATATGTTTCATTTTAAAAATACAACCCTGTTTTGCCTTAAATTTTGAGGAATTCCAAACTAGCTTGATAGTAAGTAATAGCTTTCAATTTACAAAGAAAAATTAACTGCGCATTATTATAACAAAAGTTTTTAAGAAAAAAAAAACGGGACCGTTGTGAGGTATTAACTTTAACTGAGAGTTGAATTCAAGCAAGTTGACTTCTTGCAGATTCCAATGTATGTAATTTTAAAAATGGTTTTAAAGAAGAATGGAGAATTCAAAACAAATACAAAACCGAACTCTT
The DNA here is from genome assembly GCA_019649035.1 of Elysia marginata. Lineage (NCBI taxonomy): Eukaryota > Metazoa > Mollusca > Gastropoda > Plakobranchidae > Elysia > Elysia marginata. The sequence goes on from BMAT01007015.1 coordinate 223,052, forward strand.
TAAAATCTAAATCTAATTTTTCTTCCTAATTTAGCCAACAACATAAAAAGTAGGCATGTGCCACAATGAGCAAAGAAAAGTGTGCTGAGTTTAAAATCAAGTAATGACATTTTATCTGCTTCAACTAATTTTAGCTCAAGTGAACTCTGACAAAAGAATGAAACAATATTCAAAATTATCATAGATGTTTCCTGTGGGTTTTTTTTTAGACTGGAGCTCCAAGCACCCAGAACCCAAAACTTCAAGGCAAGCCTTTTTATGTGAAGGACAAAGCCATTCTAAATGTCCTTGACCCTTATCTGAGCACCACTCAGCGGGACCACAGAATGTTTCCAAAGGATGAAGTCAATGGCTACCCAAGGAAGGATGTGCCTACTTACTGGCAATGTGAGGATTATACGAAAGCCTGGGGTCACGGACTTCACCATAAGTAAGTTGTGTTTGTAGATTGCTGTTCAGAGAATCAATGTGATAAAGTAAGAGTAGGGGGTGAACTATTACTGTAGTTATTTTATTGGTTCAGTCAACCCAAGGAAAATATGAGTCACATAGAAACTTGACTAACATCTTGTATGACCTGAGATTTTGCAAGTAAACATTAGTTTTCAAATTTTAAGTAATGTCCCTTCTTCTTCAAATCTTTATCAATTTCCTTAATACGAATAGAATAAGAAATACAGAAAGATGATGTTACAACCAGATTTGCAGTTCAAACTTTAGACATTATATACTGAGCGCCAAAAGAAACGCAACATGACATTCCTTATTTTCGCGCCCATGCACGCTTTAAAGAAAGGTTGGTGAGTTGATTTTTTGTGTGTTGTGAGTAGTAACACATCTGAACATGAGTTCAAGCACACTCCCGAGTCCCGTGCGTGGTTTGCCAGTCAAGGTGAGCGATTTTAAAATACCCTGTAAAAAATGTAAAATCCGTGCGTGTAGAAAAACCACGAGGTCGAGATTCTCAAAATTTCACACAAGTGTACCTTACAAGGTGCCCAATAATTATTCGCCATTTTTGGAATTTAACGATTTTATTTTTACAAAATGTCACGCTTATCTGAAGTTGACCGCCATCGTGCTTTAGGATTGCTCCAAGCAGGTCTTCCTATCAGTGAAGTTTCCCTCCGTATGAATTTAAAGAAGACGACGATTTTCAGAGTCAGACAACGTCTACATGAGACGGATACGGTGAGTGATCGACCCTGTTCTGGGAGGCCTAGGTGCACTGTGCAGAGACAAGACAGAAACCTTGTCAGAAATCATATGAACAACAGATTTCTTTCAGCTTCAGCTTCATCGCATCATACAAGAGAAAGAAATAATCAACGTATAAGTGCAAACACAGTAAGAAGACGTTTATCTACCTCTGGCCTACGTGCTCGTCACCCATACATCGGCCCCATCCTGACCCAGCGTCTACGTCACCAACGTACGCTATGGGCCCAGGAACATGCCGTGTGGGAGCGCATCCAATGGCGAAGTGTCGTATTCAGTGACGAACCTCGATTCTGCATTGACCATGCTGATGGCCATACATGTATGTATGGAGAAGAAGCGGTGAAAGATACCAAGCAAATTGCGTTAGGGAACACGACAGGTGGGGTGGAGCATCTTTGATGATGTGCTGTTGTACTGGAAGCCCAAAGGGGGCATACACATTATTAGCCGGAGCCTGTCTTGATTTGTAATTAAATTCTAAAGACTTATCTACTGAACAGGCATATAATTATAAAAATGTGGTTTGCATTATGGAATTTTACCAATGGTATCCTGTTTTCTTAAAATCTACTTTATCGAGGGTTTTTTGTTTTAATCTAATTTCCTCGCCCTCAGAGGCCACCGATGAACTTTGCATTGTTTTAAGTTGAAAAAGCAATAAATAACCTTTAAAATGATGTATTACATGTCACATTTAATCCCTTGCAGTTTTCAGTAATATATATTGAAGATTCGATGTTGCGTTTCTTTTGGCGGTCAGTATATATGGACTCAACTGTTTAAAATAAAAACTGTTAGCTTTTTTATTGGAGAAGAGAAACTTGTGAATGGAGATTAGGTTTTTGAAAAAGTTTACATGACTTTTTTTCTTCCATAATTATGCTAGCAATGATAAAAATGACTTGAGGAATCTTATTGTTGTGTGTGAACGAAGTCAATACTCTTTAAAATTATATTCAATGTTGTTACACACAGGTTCGTAAACTAATATTGTACTTCTCATTTTAAGCGTTTTAAACGAAAACTTTTGTTATTATTAAGCAGTATCCTTCTTTTGACTGTACCAAAAATTGAACTCATTGAGGGCTTAAGAGACTCAATACACTTATATATAAAATGATTTTGAGGAACTACTGTTTTGTTTGGTTGATTGGTTCAATGGGTGGCTGGCTGTTTTGTTTTTTAATATATTTTTTTTGGCAACATCTTGTAAAACAAAAGATTTTCTTCAATTTTGAAATATGTAATAGATTATGAAGTGTGATCCTTTAAATTTAATTAGCCACCATTTGTGTTGAGTTGAAAAAATGAAAAATTCTTTCAAGATTTGGGGAGAGGTGGATGTTTTGGTTGACATCTTATTTTAATCCAAATCCAATGCTCTTCTGTACAGCCCCTTGCCAAAAGACAATGTGCCAAGGGACAAACTACCAATGCGAGACGAGATGGTATTTCCCACAGCTACAAAGATACCACGTCTACCAAAGTCATTGGTCCCTGTGCCTCATGCGTAAGTTAGGAAAAACAGAACACTGCATAACTTTGACACATCAGTGTAAACTGCTACCTCTATAGAATATTCTTTCTCAAAGTCAATCGCTTTTGAAATGGCCATTTTGTTTTTCTTTATAATAATTAATATATTTTTAACATTCAATGGTGCTCAAATTTTTCATTTTTTTTTTAAAGATATATTGGCTCAAAGTCTATATTGCTTGTGGGTATCTTGAAGAAAATTAAATAATCTGTTGCATTTAAAAAATTAAAATACATTTGTGAGGTCATCCCTTTTTTTTTTTCAAAAGATTTTGGAATAAAGGGTAGAACTCCTTTTGGAGAGCAAGTTTGACAAATTTATATTCTCTGTCAACTCAAGCTATTTCTTTTTTCAATTTGCACCAAAAAAAATTTGTCTCGTCTAAAGCCTTGAAGGGAAAACTAGAATTTTTTTTAGATTCAATTTTTTGTCTTAAATCAACCTTCTAAAGCCTCAAAATCCATAAAAGGCAAAAACTCAAAGGCTGCTGGATAAGAAACAACAATTGATCCCCAGAATTAACTTAAAAATTGACTATCTGGCCATTTGCTACCTAATACTAAGCTATGCTTTCCGTACTCAAGGACATCTAAAAAAAAACGAATACAATCCTTTAATGATTTTATTTATTGTTTCAAATTTAATCAAATTAAAAATAATACCACCCTTTCGATTACACAAATATTTTTGGTTAACTTTTAAAGGATAAGTACACATGAAATGTCAAAAGCTCAAACTGAGACTCTGTACATGGAGGAAAAGCTTAGTATAATCAGCTTTCTATGATTGCTAGTGTGTGTTGCTTTTCTTTTTCTTTTCAAATTTCAGAGGCCTGAAGACACTCTACGGGGAATCATTCCAAACTCCATCCCACGTGAATATGAAAGAGAACTACTATTGCCCCGTGGATACACCTTTCAAATTGCCGGACCCAAATTCAAAATCAATCTACACTGCGCCTAAAATGTACAAAACAGAATATCAGAACATTGGCTGCCGCAATCCAATCACAGTCACAAAATAATCTGTAGACATTGCTGCTAAATAGAATTTTAAGTTAAATTAAACTAAACAGTGACATTTAATTGCTAAAATGTGTTGTACGAAATCACAGAGACACTTTGGACATTTTGGAAATGTTTTGGCCTTCTTTTTTGCAAAGTTGGTTTATTTACAAACGTTTTAGACATTAAAATGTAAAAAATCTTGTTTCACAGAAATACTACTTAATGTCGTTGCAATAATTTGCACACTGTAGACAATGCTTCAAGTAGACACTAATTTTAAGATAATGTTTGTACTTAAAAATGATGTTTGTTATCACTCACTCATGTTTGTACATATATAAAAGGGTTTGAATAGAAAGTTATGAATTTACATCAAAATATATAGAAATTGGGGAAATTCTTACTTCTTTTATTTAGAGTATATACCGGTATCTAAATAACACAATTATTTTGTAAAAAAAAAAAAAAAAAGTAAACAAAATTTAGCACTCATCCAAATTTGAAATACTGGATCAATTTAAAAAGATTTGTTCCCTTATAATACATATGTAAATTTTTTTAATAACTGGAACTTTAAGCACATATCGTTTAACATGATGAATTGTGATACTTTGTTAATTATTTTATACTTCTGTATACACTGATAACTTTGAACGTTTACCTGACAGTTTTTGGGCAGTTGTTGTACGAGAGATATTGAAAATCTGAGACACTCATTAAGTTATTAATTTTGAGGGTGGGTGTAAATTACAGAGTGCAATTCATTTCATGCAGTTTTCTAAAATAAAATGCAGTGTTTGGGCTTTATTACAGAGAGCAGGACAGTGGTAAGCAGCCATGTGTCCAAATGCATGTTAATGAATAAACAATGTACATGTTTTACTCTATACATTTGCCTTTTTTATTTTGGTTTGGAAACTTTACAATAAAGAAATCATTTTTTAAAAAATTGAACCAATGTGAATACTTATTGAACTGAATGAGAGTGTTGCTGGAATAGGAACTGAACGGTCATAAAATCCTAATAAATTTAACACTCATTGATTTCAATTCATATGCAGTGGCTTTTGCATCCAGTGAACTTCTTGGGAAAATTTAGAAAGTTTTTGGAAGCCAAGGATTGTTGAAAACAAGGTCTCTATAAAACTAGCAAAAAGAGAAATTTTAAATTAAGAAAGATCACTAATTTATGAGCTATTTTATACATAAAATGCTTTTTCATCAATTTCTTCTTTAAGTGGTTAGCGTCAGGCAGCCATGATGAATAGTTATAACTCATTTCAAAATTGAAAAATGGGATAGGACAAGACCAAAAAAAATGAATGTAAAATGTATGTTTCAATATTTTGTCCCTGAGGATAAAAGGTTTTAGTTTAAACTTACTTTTTTTTTTTACAAAAGCAGCTCAATAAATTTTTGATATTTTCAAAGCCACTAAAACAAATAAAGGTAAAACTAAAACAAAATCTCAAAACATCATTTGACAAGTATCCTTATGAACCAGGTGCCTTTGGATTTAATTTCAAGTCTTGTATTCTACATTCTATTAACCAGTCCTGAATCTTATATTTAGCCTCTTGTGTCCCTTCTATAAGTTGCTCTTTGTGTCTCTCTATTTCTTGGAGGTACCTGCACAAAAAATATAAAAAAGGTAAAAACATTTATAGAAAACACTATAACTTTGAGTCGACATGAGTTGTGTTGGAAGTAGTTGGTTGAATTCATTTAGATATTAAACAATCCTGTTTAAAAAGAAAATTAAAAAATCTACTTCAGCATAACTATAAATTGTTTAAAACCTTAAACAGCCCTCTGCAACATGCGGCAAAACATGAAAACTAGGATTTCAAAATTGACTGATTTTCGTGCTACCACCGAGAAATGATGAAAACCGAGGATTTTTCTGGGAGAACCGACCAATGCAACAGCCAAAATCAGGAGCACTGCTGGGGGGGGGGGGGGGTAATTTTACTCTTAAAAGGCCCTTTTTAATGTATTTTGGCAAGGTTTGGCCTTAATTTCAAAAGGAGGAGTATTTGCCTAAAAAGCAACTCCTAAAAGAATGAATCAATCCATCATTTTTAACACTTTCCTTTGATCTAAAAGCTGTGAGTCTTAACTTCTTGACCATATGTAAATGATGTTTTCATAAAGTATCAATGACATAAATTTGAAAGAAATACAGGATCCCCACGAAATCCTTGAAAATTTTTTCAAGACCCCAATGAGCAGGGAAAAAAGGCAGCAGCGCATTAAGAATTGCAAAAAAAAACATTATCAAATACCGGTAATCATAAAATTTCTTAAATGAATACACCAGTACAAATTTTAGTCAACATAGATGATTATGATATATGTAGCTTGCTTGAATTCAAAATGATGTCTAATTTCTGTATACCTTGCCAAGACTGAATTCAATTTTGTTTTCTGTTATTTCTTACTAAGCCTAAATATTACTTTCTTGATTCCTGCACTATATTACAGGTGAAAATATCACACGTTTTTTTTTTTTTTTTTTTCAAAATCTGCAGTTTCTTCTGACTTGTTCTATACCTGTCAACAACTTCCATGAACTTGCTGTACGTGAAGTCGCCTCGCCGCACTGTCATAAGCTCATCTTTTTCCAAGGACGACTCCTTACGGAATACAACCATTTCATTCGACTTTGCCATATCCCTTGTTTTGAAAAGATATAAAAAAAAAAAAACATTTTAAAAAGTTGCTTTTGATCTTGTAATAATTCAAAAATTCTAATAAGGTACAAGACAACATCATAAGCCCACTTCTAGTTAAGCCTAGTTTTACATTTTATCTTTCTTGGTTTTGATAAAAATATAAAACACTTATAATATGAATACAAAATTCTTAGTTAACAAACCGTCTTAAAAAAAACAATTCAAAATAGTAGGTGAAAATTAATATAAGTAACTACCCATAGCTAAATGCAAACCTTGCATTCTGCAAAAGCCGCAGAACTATGTAACCCAACTTGGCAAGTTTTGAAGTTAGTTCCTCAGTATTGGGGTTGACATCGCGCCAGCGCTGAAATTGCTTGAGACCTGTTGTTCCATTGATCTCCTTCATGTACTTTTCCAGACATTGCCTGCCATAGCAAAAAAAAACAAAATACTGTAATCTTTTTATGTAATATTTATAAGCATTATTGTTATTAACTCCATCTTCATTTTTTAAATAGAAAAACAGAGGCCTGGTCATGATAATTACTAAAAAAAAGTTTCCACCAGTTGTAATTATAAGCTGTCATAAAGTCTTTACCTTGTGAGCAGTAGATTCCTCAAAGAGCACAATTCTCGCCACTCTGATGAGCCTGTGACAATAATGGGAGTCTCTGACAGGAACAGCGTCTCAACACACTTAGCATCACCCTTGACAAGAAGTTCACAGTAGCGTTGAAGTTCTAGCACGCTATAGTCCACCTCCTCGTGATGGCTGTTCTGAATTAAACAGATTAGTAGTTACTACTTTAGTAGTTGAATGATACAGTGAAATTTTGAAGGAGTCAAATTTTTGGGGCAAAATGATTTGCTGAAATTAATTAAGTGCTGATTTTAACCACCGATAAAAAAAAATAAAGAGGAACAAGAATTAAGACTCCCACAAGCAAATGACTTATAGCAAAAGCTTTATTTCAAGAGTTTATAAATAAAAGATAATTGAGAGTTCACTGTGCAGCCTATTTGACACTACACCATTTTTAACAACATTGCATAGCATATTTACTTCAAAACCATATAGAAAGTTCAAGGTTTATTTGAATACTACATGGTAACCCATTTTGGAATGTTGAAAAGCAAGAAGTAATAGGATGATTGATATTGAAACTGAAAGCTATGATATAATATAGGTGAGACTTGATTAGAATCAACTTTATTCCCTAAATTTTGTGATGAATGTTTGCTATCAGCAACATCATTGTTCATGAGATGATTGTTTTAAAAATGTCTTTGTGTCTCTTTCTATTTTAATAGAAACAATAGCATGCACATGTACATAAATCTGTAACTTTAATACCAAAATGTCGGAAGTCTGAAATTCCTTTTTTGAGAAAGCGCCATTGAAATATATATTCTTTTTTCTTTCTCTTTATTTTATAAATCAACAAAAGTTGCAATATTTTTCCACAAAGTTTTGATAATTTTCTGAAAGTTTCCCCCTCTAAGGCTCATCCTAGTGTAGCTATGTATACCTGTGTCTAGGCTTGCGTGAGTTTTGCTTGGTGCAGCCACACAATGGGTTGGGTAATTGACAGGTCTGTGTTGTTATTTTTATGCTCAGTGTAAGCATGAGTTATATGACCTGTCTTGATCTGTATAATGAATACTTCAAATCTAGATGTAAATGACATTTGATCTAAAATCTCGATTTCTAGAGGCATTTCAACTTCGCATCTATCTTAACTAGATCTAGATCCAGACAGGCCTCCATAGTTAGGAGTTAGGTCAGGTACAGTGCAGAAGCTACAGCGCTACACTAAGATGGGCCTAGAGGCTAAGAAAAATGTCTTGTTTAAAACAGCAATACCTTTGAAAGTAAAAATTGCGGCATCTGACTCATTCACCCTGGATGTGAGACAAATAAACAATTTAAAGAAGAGCAACACTGATATATTGCAATTAGGATATTTCTCAATACTAGTGAGTGACCAATTTCATATGAAAATAATAAGTTACAAAGACCTTTAAAAATTTACATTCAAATTGTTTAATGCATCCAAGAGTTATTGCTTCATAATGGCTTGTTTTTTTTAACCACCAGTTTCAGACTATACCTTTATGGTTTGCTGAGGAGGGTCAAGTCCTAGCATACTGGTAGTCTTTGCTTGGTACACAATGAATATGTCAAGGTCACTTTCAGGCACATTGCAGTTATATCTTTAAAAAAAAAAA
>BMAT01007015.1:231738-243683 GCA_019649035.1 Elysia marginata
AAAAAAAAAAAAAAAGCATGCTTATATGATGACTGCTGAAGCCTATCGTAACTATAGACAAATTTGTTGTTTACTCAAGAGTTGTGCTTCAATCACACATCGCCAGACTGACGCAACATTTACCTAATGAGCCCTGGATATTGCTGACCCATCTTTCCATACTAATGCTAGATGTTTGCATAGCTAAAATGTAAGACAACCTTTTGTCATTCTGATTCATGACTCTAGGAAAATCTGAATTCCAACTACAGTTTATAGATTTCAAGCAACGACATTTTTCCCATCCACCATATAGATGCCATAGAAATATCATCAATTCATACTTCATTGAGAAACAATACCAATTAAGATTAGTTATTACATGACTGAGGTTAATACCAAAATTTTACGTTGCTCGGCAAATCAGGAAACGTCACAAATCATGAAAAAAACTATCATCTCCCCAAATTTCCCTATTAGCTAAAGAAATAGTTTTTCTCTCCAGTGAACTCATATGCACTGAGGTTTGCACAGATAGGTCCTCAACTGTACAGGTTTTCACAGTGGAAAATTGTCTTATTTAGTCTCCCACTTCTATAGCAAAGAAAATTAAATTTCCACCTAAATAAGAAAAAGGTGGGACAGCTATATTGAAGTGTATACATTTTCAACTCAATGAGAACTCAAATAGAGGCAGAGGAAGACCAACAACAACCCTCCCGATAACCCTGAACAACGACCTGAAAAGACTGCAAAACAAAGATGTCCAGCTGACAACAAAAGAGGACCTGCACAAGCTGCAAAAAATAGCATCGCAAAGTCAGGAGTGGATCGCTTTCACCGCGGAAATAAAGAGGACAGCCGAAGCTGCGAGGCCGGATGACCAAGCTAGCGGAAGGCACTAAGTCAAGTAAGTCAATAAAAGGGATAGGGGCTTGTCTTATTTACAGATACAGTAGTATCTGGTTAAACGCATGTCAGATAAATGCATGCTACCGTTTAACTAACGCCAAATCGCTATGGCAGATTTTTTCGAGGCCTATAACCTAAACACACGCAACATCGTCTAAACGCAAGCTATGATTTATGAAATCAGTATAAATTAGTGGATCAGGCAACCACTGAGACACGTGGAAAAAGCCACAATCACTCAGCAGGGATTCTCATCTTCCTTTGTTGTCACCACCACAATGCTGCATTTACATGTTTTGGGTTGGGAAGGCTTGGGGGCAGGGGTGTGAAGAGGGAGGCACGGAGGGTAAAAGGTGGACAAAGGCCTGTCGCATGGGGATGGCTTGTTTAAACCTTAGAGCACAACAAGCAATGTGATCATGATGCTACGTACACTTCATTGCACACTGTGTTAGGCTAGCCTATAATAGCTCTTCTAGCGTTCGGCTCGACCACGCCCTTCCCCTCCCCGTTGGTTTATCCCCTTTGGTGAAAAATGGTTGGATGGTTGCAGTGCGATAATTACTAAGCCAAATCAGCTCAAATACAGGTGAAACACCACTAGGTTACAAGACGTACATGTCTTGATGTTCTTGTTTATACCTTGTCAATTTGTGTGGTCCAGGGAAACAATTTGGTTTTGATTCTCTTGTTTTAATTTAAAGGGATGTAACTAGATCTAGTAATTTTTACTACTTTTTATAAATGCATGCATCTCCTAAACACACACTATTTAGCCTCCCAAATGCTGTGCATTTAACTGGATACTACTGTTATAGCGGCCTATATGTAAAGGCTTTTTAAGTATGTAAAAAGTTTTCATACCTTTGGCTACCAAAAGGGCATGCCAGATGAACTTTACCGAGGTCTTTGGTTATTTTTGTAATCACAGTTTGCCATGTCTCTCTCTCTTTTGATATTGATATGCCTTGATCACTCTTGAAAAAGGATTCTGGCTTTTTTAATGCTTGCTGTTCTTGCTCTTTGGTTAAAAGGTGCGTGTGATGGTTTTTCAGGAGTGCACAAAGTTTGTTGCCAACATCATTGGACAGTTCCTGCCAATTTCTTGCTTTATTTACAGGTGAGCCATCAGGAAGTAATAAATTCTCAGTGCATTTGAAATCTAGGCAAGAATAAGCATTGAAGTTTTGGTAATGAACAATCCATTGAACTGGAAAACGATACCAAACATTGCCTTCATCTTCAGAAGCATTGCCAGTACATTCTGATTTGACACCTAGTGGTACATTTGAGGACATGTTTAAATCTTTTGGAAACCCTTTGTTCGTTTCTATTGTGCTTTTCTCTGACGGTTTCATCTCAAAACAGCTTTGACAAAACCCATGCCATCCGTGTTGTCCATTTACACTGAAAATCAGAATGACACACCCTCGCTCATGAGAAGATACAAGTAAATCAAAGGGATGAGGCTGCTTGTTTCGCTTACGACAAGCCCATTCATTAGTTTTGATGCACTGTTGAAGACTGTCCATATCTGCACATTTCATGATGAAATAAGATGTTGGTTTTGAAGTATGAGAAGAATCACACATCTTGATATGCCAATACCTGAAATTAAAAAAAAAAATTTTAAATGCCAAATTACCATTATTGCCGAGAAAATAAAAATATCTTTTATGATATTGTTTGAATTGATAATGTTAATTGTTATGCTGAGTATTAAGCATTACAAAAAAAAATTATTAAATATGCAATTTCACTCTTCAGCAGGATACTTAAAACTGTTTTCTTATATAGATACCTTATTTGGATTGATCATATAAAGCCTTGAAAAACTTTAAGATGCTCAGGATCTACTTTTCTCAGTCTCATTATTCACACCAATGAGGGAATATATAATTGTCAAAGGAAAATGTCCTCAGAGTCAGACATTGAAAAATGCAAAAATTATTCCCACTCTAAAATTAAGCAAGCCAACCACAGAAACCTTCAACTAACTCCATGCTGCCAATACAAATTACAGGGGAGGCAAAACATCTACTCTTTATAGCAAGGTTACTGTGCACCCAGGATTGAAGATGGGATACTGGGGCAGCACCAAAGCCAGGGGGGGGTAATTATTTCTACAGCAGATATCCCAGTGCCTCGATAATTTAGACCACCTGACAAAAGATCTATACCACCAGAATGAGGTTGATGCACAGCACATGCTGACGTGCGGGCGAGCCTTGGAAGGATCTAGCTTCATATAACCTGCTGGGAGGATTTCTGCAGAGGGGAGCCACTATTTGTATAAATAAAACAATTAAGGTTATTCTTACTGCGATTCTCAAAGGGTTATGCAAGTGTTAAAACTAATAGAGTTTGTAATAATTATAATGACTGAATTTTTTCATAATTTTGTACAACAATTAAAATCTGTTGCTACCAATGATTTTTTAACACTACAGCGACCATTTTTATTTGAACACATGTTGCAGCTCCAAGGTCATAGGTAAGTGTTTGACCCTAGACTTTAGGCATCAAAGAAAGGCCTCTCCTGTTGGCTTGATACGCTAAAATTGCTCTTCATTTTGTCATTGATCAATTCATTAGGAACACTGTAGGGTCTAAATTTTTATTATCCTTATTATACGGTTTTAATTTTTTTTTATATTTTGTAAAAGACCGTTATTAAGCTGGTACACAACAGAGTTTTTAATCCTTCAATTTTGCAAATTCATGGCCTAAGGCAAACACAGGACGTTGAATTCTCAAAATAGCAGCCATATATAGTAATTTCAAAGTCATGCTGTCAAAATTAGAATGCTCTTTTTAACATAAACATATTTTATTAAAGTGTCTTTCTTTAAATGTTCTTTTCAATTTCATAGATGTAGGGAGAACAATTTTCAAAATCCAAAAGCACATTTAATGTTCAGATTGGTGAGGTGAGTCTCATTGCTATTCAGTGTACTCACAATCTTGTGAGCTTCACTTATCAACTTCCGCGTTAGCTCGAAGTTGATAAGAGTTAAGACACCAGACCGGAGATCCAGAGCCTGAGAGGTACGTGGTTCTGGTCACCTTCATGACAATTTAATTCTGACTGTTATGTAATGATTTGTATGCATGTAGTAATACATAGTGTTGTGTCTTCAAGATCTACAGAAATAGTAGTGCAAATGAAAGAAGATTTTATAAGACAAATAAAGAACATTTCTTTTCTTGTCCAGCAAAAAAATATTCTAATTCAGGGTGGGTCTCTCTGTGGAACTGGAAATCCTTCCAGCCTGCCTAGTGTCCCAAATCTATACGGTCTGTCTGAAGCTAGACACCTGGACGGCAGCCTTTCCTGGACACACAAAAATGCAGCAGTCTGCAATGCACTGGAGCACTGGGATGTAGCTTGACCTTACTCTTGGCACCTTGAATGGAGACCCATTTGACCTGTCATTACCCTTCATCTCGCTAGTAACTTTTCTTATAATTAAAAATAATGCATGTCATTTTGAAGAGCTATTTTGGGGGCTGGGAAATAGTACGATCATTTTCGATGGTCTGGGGCCAATATCCCGCTACTAAGCGGTGCGAGAGACTGCTGTATTAACTTTTTATATAATCCCCATTGTTATGGACAACTAGATCTAGATTTAGGCCTTGTCTTGTCACAGTCGAGGTAGATCTAGACATTCTTACCGCTAGGCTATAAATTATCTTGTTCTAGTGTAATGCAGTGAAAGGGCTGCTTGCCTGACTGCTCTCTATCACTGATGTAAACAGGAAATGACCTTTGAAAAAAATAAACAATATATTTTTTGGTTTTAAGCTTAAAAGAATTCTACCAAACAACTAATCGGATAACGGCGTATCATTTTCACCGAGATGACACCGGTGAAGCAATGGTTGCCAATCAAGCTTTGACAAGCACTGGAACTTATCGATTAGCCTAGGTCTATAAGCTTGACTATCGCTTCTAGAATACAATTTTCTAGTTCTTCATACCCTCTTCCTCTTAGCACCAAGGAAAGACATTTGCATCTCAGAGTTTAAAATGGGTTGCGTTTTTTCATGTTGTCGAGATCCAAATGGACAAATGCACTTGGAAGAAACTGCAGATGAGCCAAAAGTCTATTCTTGGTAAGACATGTTTTTAGTTTTAGATGTACAATCATAACGATGTCAAATATTGTGTAGGCTGGTGGGCTATATGTAGATGTTTATGTGTAAGTCTGTGTAAAGATTTTAGGGAAAAGATTTCCTGAACTGAACAGGAAACCTTTGTTGAGAAACATAGTAGGTCTACAGTGTGAGATCAGCGGTGACTAGATTTATGTATTATGAAAACCCACCCATAGTTATAGCTACATTTTACTGTGGAAGTATGCATTAAGTTTTCAAATATTGCTTCATTAGCATTCACCATGATTTCACAAGTGTATACAGGTAATATTCCAAACATAAAATTTTAAGAATATGTCTATATAGATCTATATATGAAAGCAAATAAAGGAACAAAATTTTGGCTTTTGGGCCTACCTCCAGTTCTTAAAATAGATGAACACAAAAAACCACTTGTCATTCAAATAGAGGTATTTTATATCATCTAAGGTTCAAGTGTACACAAAATCATTACCTTTAATCTTTATAAGAAAGAAAGGGGTGAGAGGAAAAAAGTGTAAAACAAGGAAAGGAATTTGAGGTGGGGGCTGAAAGTTAACCTGTGTGAGGTATATAATATGCCATTTAGAATATAAAGTGATCTTTTGAATCTTTTTGTAGAAGGTGTCCCCAAAGGGAGGGTTAGTTGTCCATGATTTCAGCATTTGCATATCAACAGGCTAAAATGTTTTGAAATTTTAAGAGATCTTGATTTGCCTAATAATGTAGGCCTTTGGTAAGGAATTTGAATCAGGCTTTAAATGTAAAACTTGTTCTTGATTTGTCTTGCAAATAGTTGGCCCATATGTAGGCCTTTGTCTATATGGTATGGAATTTGAATCAGGCTTTAAAACTGAAACCTTGTTCTTGGTATCTTAAATTACATTTGTAAATCAAAATTAAAAAATATTCTGTGTTTTTTAGGAAATTAAAGGTTTTACTTTTGACATTCCGAAGATGAGAAAAGTTTCAATAATCATTATAATGTCTTTGAAAATTACACTCACCAAATCCAGCTAATATACCTTTAAAATCTGTCAACCATCTAATATATGTAAAGTGCACATGTATGACATCTTTTGATTGAGAGTTATGGTTACTAACCCTGTATTTATTGGTGATAATTATGTACAAATGCATTGCTGAGAATATCAACACGATTGTAGCAACTGGTTCCTCAGAATAAATAGTGACCTTTGAATTCAGTGGAAACTATTTGAAACTATCAAAAGTCTTTTACCAAGCTCCTTTTCGCTGCGCAACTAATTTTGTGAGAGTAATTTTAAAGAATTTTCGTAATTTTGTTTTTTAAATAAGCGGAGATTTCTATGTATTGTATTGTTTATCTTTTGCATTTTGCTATAAATTGCATTTTATTTTATCAGATTAAGTGTAAGTAGAATTATCTTGCATCAAGATCAAATGAGTTGGAAGTCGGAAATTATCCCTTTTTTGAGAAAACGCTATTTCATGGTTTAATTTTCTTTTTTTTTCCTCTATGTTTTAGATAAACAAAAGTTGTGATATCTTCCCACAGAACATTGAAAATTTCATTAATTTTTTTTTTACATTTTGAAGCTTAAAAAATGTTTTATTCAAAGCAGCAACACTTTTGAATGTTAAATTGGCATTTTCCAATTCATTCACGCTGGGCGCAAGACAATTGAACTTTCTTTAAGTTTAATATTTAGCCTTTTTCTCTACTGTTTTCTTTAGCGCTTACATTCAATGGCTTCCCCACAGGCTCCCACGAATATTCTTAATAAACTTGTCATTTGAGGATACTGAAAATAAACTTTTACTATAATAAACTTTTATTGAAATGTACTATTGATCTAAGGATGCGAGCATAGAGGTAGATTCTTGTTAAGAGTTCAATAAAAACGAGGATTTTTTAAAGTAACATGAGATTAGGTTTTTAACCTCTATTTATCCTACAGAACACCTACTCAATTTACTCTATATTCCTTAGCAATTTACTCTATATTCCTTAGCTTAGGGAGATAACTTAAGCTTTGACTATTGGGTTGTTTAGAATGACAGTGATGTCTCAGTCGCAACAGCCCGCACTATGGTAAAAACACTAGGTTTTTTTTCGGTTGCATCAGGGCACAATAGGGTCATTCGGGTTAAGGTGTTGAAATGTGGCATGTATGTGAAAACACCGCATATTACCTTGTCCTCATACAGTATGCATTTTAATAATTACCCTAAGAACTGAGTTATCTCCAGCCACAAAGCTTCTGAGCTATTATCATGTCTATCATACTGACCTCATGTTTTGTAGCAAACCCTTAGCTGTAATTTTAAAAATAAAATCATCTCAATTGCGTCATAATAATTAATGCTATTTGTTCATGAGGATCCAGAATCGACCCTGTATGGGTAAATGTCTTCTAGGCTGCCGTGAGCTGCTGATAAAGGGATAACTGTTTGTTAAACATGTATACATTTTTTTTTCAACCAAGGGGTTCAGCTTACCTTCCTTTGCTGTGATCATAATAAAATATGAAAGCCAATATCACAAGTTCCATGAGATTTATAAAAAAATATCATTCTGCTTCATGTCAGATTCTAACGGTTTTATTTTCAAAGGACAAGTGAACTTTGATTGAATTAAAAGTGATGCACATGACGGTTAAAAAATTATCATATTTTTTACTTAGGGTTGGGATAGTTTTTTTTTTCTCTACTCCTAGGTTGATGTTGAATTTTCTTAGGGTTCTACAGGGATATTTACCATCCAAAAAGTTCTTCTTCTTCTTCTTCTTCTTCTTCTTCTTCTTCTTCTTCTTCTTCTTCTTCTTCTTCTTCTTCTTCTTCTTCTTCTTCTTCTTCTTCTTCTTCTTCTTCTTCTTTTTAAGGGACTCATCCCCTGCAGGCTTCTAATCTTCTAAATCTAGATTAAAGTCTATATTCATCAAGGTATTGTCTTAATCTAATATTAAGCGTCTCCATCAGTCTGTCCATGTATTGTATGGCTGCCGTTGACAACCTTGAAGTATCCCCCCTCCCTCTCCCATTTTCCTCGCACAACATCAGTCTTTCAATGCGGCTGTTTCATTTCTAGTTATGATACATGTACATGCACTTTCGTCTTTCTCTCACCCAAATCACTCTCTCACTCTCTCTTGTCTCTCTCTCTCTCTCTCTCTCTCTCTCTCTCTTTCTCTCTCTCTCTCTTCTCTTCTCTTCTCTCTTCTATTTCCCTACATGTATTATCTCCACCTTTATTTTATATCGACCCCCTCCCCCCCGGCTTTCGCTTTTTCTTTTATATGTACATGCCATCATCTCTCTGTGTCTCTCTTTTTTTTTCTCCCTCGCATTAGAAAAGAGACAGAGAGAGAGTGTGTGTGTGTGTGTGTGTGAGAGAGAGAGAGAGAGAGAGAGAGAGAGAGAGGAATTGTTACTGGCTAAAGTCGTTATCTACCTGTGTGATTGTTTTACCTGTGCCATCTCCCCAGAGAGACCAGTCTGGCGGAAGCTTCAGGGCGTTATGAAGGGGCGTGGGTCGGGCACGCTAGGCTTGAGCTGAGGAGAGGTGGAGGAGGGGAGAGGGGGGGAGGTCAGGACAAGCCTGGCTGCTGCCATTAATTATTGATTTGCCTGGATCGATGCGTGTAGGCGAGCGCTGGACCTCAGCATAAAGAAAGAGACTTTTGTTTTGTTTAGCGTCTCCTAAGCTGGCTGAGCAACGAGAGGACTGTTAAATTCCGCACTTTATTCGACGGGGTAATAAAGTTGAAGAAAAAAGTGGTTATAGGGAACCGCTGAGAAACGTCAACGTGGTGGAGATAAGGTGAAGCGTCGATAACACTGAGGGTGAAATGTAGAAGTGAAATAGTCGTAGAAGCAGCTTTGTGAGTTTAATGTCTCTTCTCTGAGTTGTCGATACAGTATACATACAGCGACGGGACGAGAGTAGTGCAAGGTTTTAGGCAAACTTTCACGCGGGAATCAAGAGCTCATCTGTTTTATTTTTTATTTGGGAAGAAGAATCTATACAGACGGGCGAATACCGAGAGAGGAGAGAAGAGAGAAAGAGAGAGAGAGTGGGAAGGAGAGCACCTAATGGTGCGCAACCAGAACGTCTGTTGTGGCTTCCAAGAAACAACGATCAATCCTGATCGCATGGTATTGTTATGTTTTCTCCCTCCAGAGTGCCCAGACAAGCTGAGGCCAAGAGTGTCACTGTCAGTTTTAGTTTGACATGGAAGAGGGGCCAACTGGTCCTCTTTAGTGGCCTGGTTAATTTTTTTTTAAATTTTATTTAAGAAGTGGTGTGTTTTGATCGCGATTTTTCCCAATGAGCGTACTATAGCATGAGCACTGAAATTGATGTAACTGTGAGCTGAGTGTGTTGGGCATAATACGATTTTGATTTTTAAGAATTTAAACATGCGCTTTACGTTTGTAATTTAGAATAGCGTCGAAACCAATAAATAAAAATACCCGCTGATGAAAAGGTTTTTTATTGCGTTGCAGTTTAACTAGGCAACATCTGCACTCACTATAGCTGTATAGCTTGTTAACATACTCCCATTTTGTTGTTGGCTGCGGCCGAAAGTAAATTAGTGGGTTTCCGTCGCAGTTGTGCGTAGACTACAATTTCAACCAATCCGGTATCTGTTGACATTTCCTACTCTCGTGTAATCTACTTCGAGGATGTATTTGTGTTTTGATCCAGTCAGGTTTGTGGTGCTTTGTCATCGTTTTCACCGTCGAGAATTGTGTATCGAGTCGACATATTACACTCTCACAAATCTATAGTAATTGGTATGACATTTGAGTATCCAGTTTTTAAAGGGAGTGGTCACTCACAGTCATACGTGCGTACGATGCTTTTCAAGCTTCAGTGTGTCCCGAAGTGGTTATCGATTCCGGAAAAAAAAAATAATGAACGTCTTGTTTTTTTTATGTTTTGCTTTAGAAAGAATTGATACTTTGGAAAACGTCATTGTAGTTTGTGTAAATAATGTAATATTCTCATTTACATATTATGTACTTTATACGTAAGTATCTACATGTAAACATGCGGTTTGACCGTTTCATAGATAAAAAGACCTGAAAATTGTGCAACGTTATACCCCAAGCATGATAAATAAAAAATAAATATGTATAGGCCTACGTTCTTTTCAGAAAGAAAAAAAAATCTAGGGATTGCTCAAAATTTTAACAAAAACAAACGAAACAAATTAGATAGGGTTCTCCCACCCAAGGTCAAGGTCAAAGAGTCAGATGTCGCAATTTTCGACTTCTACGCTGCTGTCGTGAAAAAGACGTTTTATCTAAGCTTTCGGACATCAAATACGTCATCAAATTATCAATATTTTGAGGAAAGATATAAAAACTTTTGTTGAAGTAAAATATGTATAGAATGACGTCGTGAAAATAGACCTTTAGATGGCGTTTTCTGAAAAAAAAAACCCAATAAATTTCCAACTTTCGACTCATTCACCCTGGACGCGAGACAGGGAGAGGGATTTTAATGATTTATGCAAAGAATTGTAAAATTATGTTATTGCACTATACCGGTACTTTGTCGCAAGTACTGAATAGTTGCCACTATTATACTTGTGCCTACTCGACGTGTTGGCGTAGGTGAAGCATGAAAATTTCACGACCCCTAATTTCTCTGCTCCCCCCCCACACACACACACACATACACACACACATTTTCTTTTTTCATTCACGCTGATCTCTCTTGTCCGAAACATAGGATCACTATGACAATTGATTCAATCAGGAGTAAGATAAAAATAAAATAATGCTTGTTCCTAAGTTTGAGCTCCAGAAATATCAATATTGAAGACAAATTTGCTGGGGCTCAGTGTCTATTGAATGTGATGTTTTATTGTGTGCCACACTAACTCGGACCCTTGGAATGATATCCATTGTGGGGAGTCCAGGCCTCTTGTCACGACCGGTCACGCAGAAAGGGAAAATTATTGCAAGGAATTAAGTAGACACATTTTTCCCGGCCATTGCTCAAACTAAATGTTGTAGCCTATTGTTCTCTAAGTTTCACAGTGTTTGACCCCAGAAAGGCTAAGCCCAAGCTGGGTTAAAACAGCACCTATTACAGTATATAGCTTAGCAAAGTTTACCTCGGCCTATATGTAGCTAGGACCGGCTTTGTAGCCTAGCTGTAAGACACTCGCTCAGAGATCGGGTATGTGCGTGGTTCGATCCCCGGCCGAGTCAAACCAAGGACTTTAAAATTGGCATCAGCAGCTGATCCGCCTAGTGTCTGGCATTGTGGATTTAGTGTTAAGTCTGGTCGGCCCGGTGTCAGGATAATGTGACTGGGTGTGGTGTATGCAAGCGCTCCTTTAATCACAGTGTGGCAGCACGCTTTCAATTGTCCCCAGCGCCGTCTCTGATATAACCTCGAAGTTGACTGGGACGTTCGAAAATCCAAACAACCAAACTGCATGTAGCTCAACGTTTGGCCTTAACTTTCATCTGGATTAAAATTAAAGTGAAAAAATATAGATATAAACCATGCAAGCTGCGCTAACAAACAACGTGTGGGTAGCATTTGATAACAAAACAGGAAGGGAACACAAGAAGTGATCAATACACGATGGATGATTCGTGCTGTGCCTTTTCTCTGATATGTCACAAACTGTTGGCCCGAGATCTGTGAGTTAACTTCGTTATTTACAGGATTATTTGTCATTATGTATCTATGCATGTAACGCGGTACTGTACTTAAAACAGTTTTAGGCGGGATATTATGCCTTCACCGGAAATGTACTAATTTTGTTCTTCTGAAACCATTAATAATTTTGTTGTTTTTGTGTTTTGTCTGTCTTAGTATGCCTAAAATGTCATAGATCGAGAAAAGGCAAACTGGTGGATGATCAAGGAAGCATTTTCAGATTAGAGTGTGAAAAAGGGTAATTTAA
>BMAT01007015.1:252874-266902 GCA_019649035.1 Elysia marginata
ATTATTATTATTATTATTATTATCATCATTATTGTTATTATTATTATATTTACAATAATTATTTTTATTATTATTATTATTATTATTATTATTATTATTATTATTATTATTTTTATTATTATTACTATTATTTCTTTCTCAGTCAAAATGTATTCTAGTACAAAGCAAAGAAATCCTGATGGAGCCCGATGATTCAAGAAGAGTGTTTGAAACAGAGTCTTATGTTACAGCAGTACAAGGAGGTAAAACGAAATTTCATGGTTAACATGCTTGCCAGTGTCATTGTTTATCATTGAAATTATTCTGCATCAAAAAAAAGCTTGTCATTGCAATTTTCGTTTTTGAGGACTTTTATTTTTTTCTCAAGTGTTTTTTTTTTTAAAGCTAGATCTACTTGTGAACCTACGAATAGATCTGAGATCAACTGTTTGCCAGCACGTATAAACAAAAATGTAATCAGTCTGACTTTGTGAAAGCAAGAAACAAAAATAAATAAAAAGTAAAAAAATAAGAAGAAAAAGTGTTATTTGCAGCAAAAAAAAAAAAAGACCTAAACACGGAGGCTCCTTTCCTCTGAGTGTACCAATGTAGTCATCTGAAGATGATTTTACCCCTTTGTTGAGTAGTGGCTTGACCAAACTACAGACTGAACTTAAGTAATTTTTAATGCCTAATTAACCTTGTAGGTCTGACCCTGACTAATCCTCAAACTGTTTAACTGTCTAACGCCCAAGCATAAATAAAATGACAGAAAATTCTAAATTTTGCTGTATTACTTTCTGTTGGCTTGCGATAACAGAATCAAACTTACTTTAAGGCTGATAGATAAAATTGTAGTTTGAAGGAATGCATCATATCTGATGAATTGGGCGAAAATGTTATCTTAATTGGTCGTATGAGTTATGATACAATAGATAGTGAAGGGTTAACCCACAATGTGTCTGCCCGCCAATTAGATCGCCATATAAAACAAAAGGGTATTTCATTTCTAGCTCTAAAGCTTATGGAAATTATGAGGCAAAAATGAATATGCGACACCTCTAGGGTTAAATTTAAAATTATTATTTGGTGCTTAGAATGTCAGATTGAAGGGGTTCTCCTGAATTTCAGTACTTTGTGGGGTTCCCCCCCCAAAAAAAAAAAAAAAGAAAAAAAAAATTTTTTTTACGAAACTTTTTTTGTCTCTTGTTTTGACTAGGTCCAGTGATAGGTCTGGAGTTGAACTGTGATGGCTGTGTAGCTCTGTGCCAAGCTGCTGTGGTAGAGCTCATGGCTGGAACCACAGGTCTTGTGTTCGTGTCCCAGTCCCCACAAGCGGCTGAGAAACAGGTGGAGGCCTTCTACAACTTTGCTGATATGCAGATGGGAATATAAAGTTGTTGTAATAGTTGGTGAACTCTTGTTTCTTGTAACGTGACTCTGTGAATTACATTTTCGCAACTTGACCAACGTTTCAGATGACTTGTCTGAGTGCCGAAGTAGCAGTGCGCTGTTTGTGTGTTGGCCCAAAATAACAAGTCAAAGGATCCAAGGAGGACTTCGATGTATTGGCTGTGAAAGGCAGTTTAGCTAACCTTGTTAAATTTTTTTGCCTTGATGAAAGTTAAGCCATTTCTAAACCGTTTTGATGAAATTTTCAGGGGCTAAGATTTTTTCATAAGGCCTTCTTGCTTCATTTTGTTTCAGTCGTCTCAACTAAAAGGGCCCTTTTCTTGTTTTTCTACCCTTCAACATGTATCTCAAATTCTAGTTTATTTGTTTTGATATGTCAGATTGTTTAAGGTTTTTCTGAAAAACAGCCCAGTTATCTTGAAAGTTTTTTTGTACTAAAATTAAGTTTCACCCAGATATAAAATACCTTCAGTACTTGCATGTAGGCCTACTAGTTGCTTTTTTTTTAGAAAAGGGAATTCGTAACCATGAAAGATCTTCAATTTATATTTTGCCATGTGCCGGATTTACTTTGATTGTTTCACATCTTTTGACATGATGCAGAATAATAATTAATTTGGTGGAAAGTAATGATATACTCTTATGGAATGTTATTTTTTTGGGTTTCATTTTATAAGAATGTAACTTTTATTTACAACATGACAAAGTCATTGTGACATGAGTTCAAGAACATTAAACTTTTTTATGGTTCTCTAAACATGTACGATCATTTACTCTTAAAAGTAAAGTATAGGTAATTCTATATATATGCCACACCAGTTCCAGGTAACAAAGAAGTAAGGTCCTCTGTATCTTTTGTACACTGCATAGTGAGGTAGTTTGCCATTACCTACCTTCCTTGCCACCCTATAGTTTTGTTTTGTCTATAAAGACTTAACTAGCCACTCTGGATTGGGGGAGCAAATCAAATTTTGACCAGACTTGATATCAAGCCTACAAACCTCAGTGTGGTGGCTAACCCCCCGCCCCCCTACCGATTTAGCCAATACACCCTATATATATATACATGTAACTCAATTAATAAAAAGGTTGTTTATTTGAAACTTTGCTTGAAATTTCTTTATCTCCAGCTCTTCTTAATGTGTTCAGGTTTTGAGAGATTTGGATGCTAAATAGAGAGATTGTGTTAGAAAAAATTGTGAAAGGGCTTTATGTTATGAGTGCTGATAAAAAATAGCCCATATTTGTTGCATCTTCCCCCTCAGCTTTTAGCCTTGAGCTTTGCACTTTATCATACTAATCAATATGATCAAGGTAGCCTTTATCAGTTTGTCAATTCTTAAGGATGAA
Organism: Elysia marginata; assembly: GCA_019649035.1. NCBI lineage: Eukaryota > Metazoa > Mollusca > Gastropoda > Plakobranchidae > Elysia > Elysia marginata. Next base: position 255,617 of record BMAT01007015.1, read on the forward strand.
AAATTTTTCCTAAAGAGAAAAATCAATTTTATGGGAGATTGCTGTATATATGGAGTTAAGCAATGTCCCTGCAAATTTAATATAGAAACTGCAAATACATTTCATGTCTTTTATTTTCGCGTGATAGCTTCATAATTGCCCTGCCTCAACTTTCTTGTGGGCTTTTGGAATAGGCTTTGCAGTGTTCTCTGCATTGTGTGTGGTATAATTTGTATATTGATTCTTATATGTTTTTGCTCTTTCCTGTGGAGGACTCAACTGACTATGTTAATGTAATCAAGCAATCTAGTGCATGGTCAATACTTCTTGTATATATACGGTAGTTATTAACCTGTAAGGTTATTATATGCAACTAAGTGCTTTGTGCTCGCATTTTAGAGTATGTCAAAAACGTACATATGTCATTCATATTACCTTGTTAAATGATGGAGAAAAGGCGAAGGCTATTAACTACCATTGAACTCAAATTACTTCCCCATTTTTATTCTTGTTTCTGCCTATGTGACGTGTATGTATGTACTCCCCATCCCCCTCTCTTTCTCTCTCACATTCTTTCTGCCTAATCATGATCTACCTATAGTATAGTTAAAATCTTAAAATAAAAGTATTTTTTCATAAGGTCATCAGATTGAATATTACTACAGCTGTTTATTAGATGTTAAAATGTTCAAACCTTAACTTATACAGAAAGTCTTATCAACAAATTTTTAATAAGTAGAAATTTCTACATAATATGTGAGATTCTTAAAATTGAGGTGAAGAAACAAAAAAAATTAATTGCTTTTTAATTGCTATTTGCTTATTGGAATTTTATTTCCTGCTTAAAATTGTACCATTATACCTGCTGTTTTGTTTTTTTCCTGATATTTATTCCTCCCAAATATTTGAATTAATGTCTGATAAGAGAGAAGTCAAGAAAGAGTTGTTTTAGCAATGAAGTTGAATTTTATTTTTGTTCATTGATTTTAACCATTATGCATTTGAGGATCTGTGGTCTCTGCCAAAGGCTGAGAATTATTTATTTCTCAGTCTTGCTATTTTACAGTAAAAAATTACAGCTCCTGGTTTCGTTGTGCTTGTAGGGTTAATTTTTTGTTGGGCATTGTTCAATTCTTGATTTTTTTAAGTTGTTGCTTTTGTTATTATTTGCATAATAGTCATAAGATAATCATCAGTTAGTTTTAATCGATAAACTTTCATCTTTTTTAATAGTACATGAACAAGGGCGTGGAAAGGAGGGGGGAGGGGGGAATAACCTTGCAACCATTGATATTTTTCATTTTTTTTATGTTCTTGGTCTTAGACATGATAAAGCATTATTTTTACCACCAAATATCAGCTGATACTTTAAATTCTGCTACTGTTTGTAAAGTTCTGTGGTCATTTTTTATAGTTTTTAAGTTTTAATTTTCGGGGGGCGTCAGATTTGGCATAAACAATAATTATCTAATCAAATGTAACTTGGATGATTAAGTTAAATTTTTATTTTCAGTTTAAGGAAAAAAATCCGTTTAGCCCTCAATAGTATACACCCTATTAAAACTTCTCAAGGAAGCTTGAAAATTGTTAAACTGAACAAAGAACATAGCCGATTATTTTAAACTTTAAAAAAAAATAAATTGGACTTTTGTTGATTGAAATTATGTGCTTGCAGGAAAGCTTTAGTAAGATCCGTGACAAAATTTAATTCAACAGCATTTCATGGGTAACATTTGTTGAGGCCTTTTTTTTCTTTAAATTTTTATTGAATTTTACCTTTAAGGATGAGGTATTCTCAATGCGCATCTAACTGATAATGATCGTTATTGCCTAGGTGTAAATTTGCTAAATCAATTTCAAAAGATCACAAACTGTCTCAATGCTTCTTATGTTGCGTTGTTTTTATTAACACTGACCCAATAAATGCAAGTGAGATGATTGTCTCTAAATTTTTTTTTCCTTTTTGAAAGGCTTTCGGGCAAACCACTTTAACCCCTTCGTGACATTGGTTTTGTCGATCGCCATGACGTGGCAGTTTCTGGTTGAAGAGTGGGATTATTCATATATTTCTAACATTGCTGAACTCCAATTATAATGTCAGGTTTTAAATAACTCTGCATTAAATGCTCCTCTTAAGCAGTGCAAAACATGACGTACATTGTATGACTATATGTCATGACGAACAACAAAATCGTACAATGTACGTTGTTTCTGCATCTTGTCATGACAAATAGGACGTACAGCGTTCGTTACAGGTCATTTTGAGATTTTTCAGTCAAATGAGAGTGGAGAGCATTGGTGTTTTCTAAAGCCAATGCATTTTTATTTAAAAAATAAACACAATTCTGTTGTCCAAAATATAACATAGGGAAAAAAAGGTCTAATTTTCTCCAAATTTGAAAAGAATATTTTTCATTTTGGTAAGCAATGCTTTGCTTACTGAATATAAAAAAAGAATGCTAATGTTTGCCATGTCAACCAAAGGGTTCTTTTTTATGAGAAGACCTGCTTTGATAACAAATATTCTTAGAAACTTTAGTGTATGTTCGTATTTTTTTCATTTCACCCATCCTCTGTTATTTGAACCCTTAATTATCTTACATTGTGTGAATTTGTTAGTTTTATTACTACATGAATAATTATTACAAAAAAAATTGTTACCTTGATTATGTTTTGTTACACGTTTTTGTTTTACTTCTATTACTATCTGATTTTATTTTAAATTAAAAATTTGATTATTAGTTCTATTATTGTTATTAAATTTGTATTAAAACAATGGTTATAGTACCATTATTATTGTAAAAAAAAATTCCTCGAGCATTATTGTTAACTTTACATATATTATAATAATAATAATCATTCATTTTTTTTATTTTTAATGTCATTGTTTTCCGATCATTATCATTTGTAATATTTTTTCAACAGTTATTATTATCATTACTCTCCTCATAATTACTATCTATTAAACTGCAAAACTTTAAAACTTCTTATGAGTGTTATATAAAACACATAACTCCGTCCATATATTTCCTCTCTTTTAATGTACCTGTTCCTTATTTCTTTAACCTCAGTGAAGGCAAGGTGGACACCATTGTCGATTCAAGAGTTACAACAATCACAGAGGCCAATGAATTTTAGGATATTTTTTCTTGCACAAGATTTTCAGTATCTACAGCAAGAAAAAGTCCCCATTTTCAATGAAACCCTTTGGCAAATTTGTTTCCTAAGTTTGAAAAGCTGCCAGACACTGGCATCTGGTATGTCTTCAACAATTTCAGTGTTGCCTGACTTTTCTGTGTGCAAGTAATTTCAGTGGTTCTTTTTTTTTTATCCTGTTGTTGACAACGATATAAGTTTAGTAGGCTTAAAAACAGAATGTATAACAGACGTCTTTCTTATCAGGGTACATAAATCTTTAAGTGGGTTATTTTTAGATCACGCAAGCAGGTTGGACTTTTAAATTCTGATCCTATAAGTTGTGACTTTGGAAAGATTCTTAGTAATGCAAATCCTACTTCTTTGCTTTTTGTATTTTTAGTCTCGATTGTATAGCTCTTTCTCTTATTTTCTGTCTTTCTCATTTTTTGTCGCTTTTTTTTTCACACTCATTTTTCCTTGCATATTTTGCCGTTTCTATTTTTTCTTTCCATTTTTCTATACTTTTTATTTATCCTTTTCACTATCATAACATCGTGGTGTTTTTTTGCTATTGGTTTGTTGTTGTTTTTTTTGTTTCATTTCGGTGGTTGTTTTGTTTCTTTCTTTCTTTTTGACTTGCTTTCTCTTAGTCTCTCTTACAACCCCTCTTTTTCAGAATCATTTTGTTGCTTTCTCCAATTTTTTGGGTATGTCTTAATCAGACAAATAATTCTTTATACATTGCTGTAGTTTTACTGATCGTGTATTTATGAAATTTCAAGCTTATCAATATAGCTGATATGGTTGGAACACATTCAAGAAAAGCATTTCCTCAGTCCTTCAGTGTTGAATGAATTATTTAAAAGTTGTGATTTACCTTTAAAAGCATGAGAGGAAGAAGGACAAACGCCACTTTGCTCAACTCAAATTTATGATTATGTTATTTATGAACTGTACATTGCCTCTGAACTTTTTACAACTTTGTTTGAAAGTAATGCTTATGATATCTTTTCTGTTGGAAAGAGAAGTGCCAGTATGCTACATTCCACAATACAAGGTCTTTTCTTGGTTGCTTTTTTACATGAATGTCTTGACTTATGTGACCTCTTTTTTTTTTTTTCAGTTTTGCATCATATAGTATGTCTTGCAACCATGGGGAATGAGTCGGAAATTGGAAATTCTGTTTTTGAAAAAAATGCCATTCGGAGGTCAATTTTTATTCTTTTTCTCTTTATTGTCAATCAACTCAAAATATTTATGAATTTGTGAAATTTTTGGTGTTTTGATGCTTAGAAAAATGTCTCGTTTAAGAGATCAACGCTTTTAAAGGTCAAAATTAAGTCATCTGGCTTATTCACCCTGGATGAGATACATATGCCATGATTTAGGGGATTGTTGAAACCATCAATAATATCAAATTTAAGTTATCTTCATTCAGTGCTTTTCATTACATTCGTTTCATTTTCATTTATGTGACTTAAAATATGAGGACGTCTGCTTATATGGGTACAGGAATTTAACCCCAGAACAAAGACCCACTTCCCCCCCCCCCTCCCCAACTCTTATAAGACCTGTTTTTAACCAACCTTTATTTATGACTGTTACATCATACACTTTAAATCGATGCAAAGAAAGCTTTATTTAAATTTGGCCAGTACAATCAGGATCAATATAATTTATCAAACCAGTAACAGCAAAACAAAAAAAAAGAATTATTTTGCTTGAAATCTTAACAAATTTCTTGAATCCTAGAGACTCCTATGTTTTTGTACAAAGTCCATCAGCTCTTTCTCATCATAGTTTATCCTGAGTTAAATTACATAATTTTTTTGTCCTCTTCTGCGTCTGTGAAAATTATTTATGGGGCTGTCTTAGGACTAACCTCTCCAGTGTGTGAAATTTAAAAGGTGGGCTCACCAGCAAACTCTTCTGTGGGCAAGTTAGTTTATTCAAATAACTCTTGTGCTGAATCTAAGCCTAAAATCTCACCATTGCCCTAAGGGAATTACTCTCAAAGATTTTTTAAAGTCCGTGGAACAACTCCATACTGCAAGTTTTTATCATTCAAGACATGATTCTGTAATTTTAAAAGCAGTAGTACATGTTCCTTAAATAATTATTTTAAGAATCTAATTAAAAAATTTTCCTATTACATTCATTGTCTTATTTCTGTTGACCGCATTTTGTAAATGAAGTCTTCATTTGTGCATAATTGATAAAAATTATTTATGATATTTTGTGAATACCATAATTATGTCTTACAACTAGTCCAAGTGAATCATATTTGGAAAACATGAATCTTACAAACATATTATTTACATATTATTCAAATCACACATTAAAAAAAAATTCTTTACCATTAATGACTTTTGCACACAAAAAAAACCTACAATATCAATTGTTTTCAAATGATGAGATTTTCACTTCATGGCTTGAAATGTGAAAACTTCAAAATCCCATACATAAGGATTAGTTAAAACAAACTTTTAAAAAAAAAACAACAATATTTTTCACACATTATTTCTTAATTTATGTTTTGTAACTGCAGTGCAATCATGAAAAATATTCACCCTATACTTCATATTGCTAAATTGTGTCCTTTCCTGAAGCCCAAATTTTGTAAGCTTAACACTTGTCTGTACTCAGAGCTAATTTTTTAAAAACATTTATTAAGTGAACCCTAAATGCACTTGATGTAGCCATGTGTTTTTTGTATTGTCAAACTTTTATGTATGACTTTGCAAATAAAAGAAAATTTTCAATTTTTTATAAACTGTTTATTTTTATGAGTACAATCTTATATTGTGTGTTGTGTGTGGGTTTTTTGTAGTGTATTATAGAACCAACGGTCGTCTATTATTTGAAAGAGAAATTAGAAGAAGAGCTCGGGTTATAAACTCAATCTTTTGGTTTTATTGACATTATTGACAACAATGATGCAGCAGATGCTTGGCACCTTTTAGACATAAACGAGTTAGCTATTTTCCTTAAGGATTCATGGCCTGATGAGATAAATCTTTACACAGTGATTTACATTACTAGGTCACGTGGACTACTATTTCGACATACTTTTATGGTTCAATAACTTATTTTTAATTGAACATAGCTAATGATCTACATTTTAGTATAGATTGTATGAGAAAAGCACAATGCTCGACCAAACCGTTGACCTTTGCCACAAGATAGCTGTTTGTCTGAGGTATTGCAGATTAAGTTCACCACTGGTTATTATATTGCAATGTGACAAATCGAAAGCATATTTGACAACTCCAAAAAAGCAACTTGTGTCTATCCGAGAAATACTATAATATATACACTATCAAAGGAGCCTACGTTACACAAAAGAAGGGAGTCTTGTCGACCGCCATGCACCGAGAAAAATATTGACTTAAAATAAACACAAAAAGTGCGAACCAGCGCAATGAAGACCGAGACAGGGAGACGGAAAGGAAACAGTAGAGACCTTTAGCACACGCAAAGCACCGTGTCTCACCACGCGTACGTGAAAATCGGGAAAGCAGATTGAAAAACTATAAAAATAATGAAATGACGCGAACGTCTGTGGGTCTATTTTTAGAAACTGGTTTCATTATTTTTATAGTTTCTCAATCTGCTTTCCCGATTTTCACGTACCTGTAGTGAGACACGGAGCGTGTGCTAAAGGTCTCTAGTAGCCGTGATAGCTGCCGGTTGGTAAGACGATAAAAAAACACAAGTAGGTTGTAGAGTAAAATAACACGATTTGCGGAGTGTTACTTTAGGAGCGTAATAAATTGTGTGTCTTGCAATGACTTAGATTAGAAGTTTGGGGCTGTTGCCTTCATCAGGTGGCTGGTTGGGCTCCGTTCACCAACAGGACCTTTCGTTTGTGCATACTATGCGAAAAAAAATCCTTTTTCTTTTTTTTTTTCAGTGTAGGAAATTTTCTTCTATGCAAAAAATGAACAAGTCTTTTGCTCTGGCATAATTATTATGGCTCAGCTCATTTTTAATATTTACCATTCAATTTTGTGTTCTATTTTTATCTTTTATAGGGTTTAAATACATGTATCTTCGCAGAGTGTGGTAGCTGCTTTTTTTTTGTTGCAATTTGAATGACTTGTGTAGGTTATACCTGGTTTTAAAAGTGTTTTCTGTAAGGTCCACATAATTATTTTTCTTTTTTATTTGATTTTGTCTGCGTTACAGTGGCTTTATAAACTATGTACTTTGCGGGGCAATGTCTTTTCAGTGGACATTTTTTTCTTTTTGTCGGTAGTTGCACTTGCAGGTTGCTTCTGGAGGTGCGTTTTCATAACGGTGCTGCTGTAATAATTTCTTACTGCGCTTCCAAATTGAGTGTTTAATGTCGGACATATAACTATAGCTGACTGTAATCGTGTTTTATTAAAAATTTCGTGTTGGCTGTTTGCTTTGGGAAATGTCGGTCATGGAGAGAAAAATGTTTGTTGACACACTGTCGCAGAATGGAGGGTTGAACCAGATTATTTTCCTGTTTCTTTTCTTTTTGTTTGTTTTCTTTGTTCTTGTTATTCTCCTCTTTATCTTTATTGAATTTAAAAGTTCGGTTGAATCCTCTTCTTTTCAGAGCCTCTATGTATGTGATCACGCATCCTCTATGTTGCATAGAACGGAATGGAATTTTGGACCAGATCTGCTTCTTCGAATGCTCTAAAAACTGCGCTCCATTTTTCATTCTGATTAATCATGCCATTTTAGACACGTGCAAACCCGCCTTAACGCAGTGATAGGGTCTGAACGCTGCTCTTGAAAGTTTAAAAACTGTGCTTGTTTTTATTCTCATCTTATATATAAAAAACTATAACGAAACATGTATCGAAAACCATACACATACAGTTTTATTCAATTTTTCAATTTAAACATTTATTCATTGAGACAGTTTTACTCTGTTTATGCACCTTAGGATATACTCCATCAAATATCTGAAACTTTTTACGGAGTGTTTAATCCAAAACTGCAATGAAATCTGCTTTTATTGATTTTTTTTAAATTTAAATTTCTGTGGTTGTAGCCTAAATATGGCGGCTTGATTTTCTTACAAAGCGAAATAATGCACGTTATGTTAAACTATTGGTGATTGTTATAGACTATAGGTCTAACTATAGATCTTTTGGTCAAACTGTCTTTGAACATGTTCAAACTGACAGTGAAATTAATGGTTCTGACCTAAATCTACGTAACAACTTGGGAAACACAATCTCTTCCGCATTCATTCTTGCAGATTGCACACTCTTTTTAATGACACGATAGGAAAAAATATAGCACAGCTGAATTAAAACACTCTTCTCATACCACTTTTGATACACAATTCCGCACCAATAGCTAGGTTTAGGTCAGAACCATTACAGATAAACTTGAATAAAAGATCTCTTCGACAACGGACCTACATCCTATCGTTATGTGGAATTGCGCATCAAAAGTGGTCTAACATTGTTTTATTACTTAAGCTGCGTAATATTTTTTCTACCGTGCCACACGAATGAGTCTAAGAATCTGCAAGGAGGAAAGCGAAAGAGATTAGTGTTTTCTAAGCTGCGGCGTAGATATAAGTCAGAACCATTTATTTTGATTCTGGCCCAGTGTCTTTGATTCATGCCTCGAAAATGCTCTCCATGGTATAAGCCATGTATATGGTGTCCAAATAACCACCTTCTCGTCTATAGCTATGAATTGTGTTGGCGCCACAGTGAACTGAGCCCAATGACTTTGTAGAGTCCAGAGGGAATGTCACAAAGCCTTGAACTTCTCGACCACCTGGTAGAGTCACGGTGTCCTCAGCGCTGATTTCGTACTGTAAGTAAGAAGAGTAGTCGTGTTCAGAGCTTTCAAGACGAACGCTGACTTGCAGTAGCGGCAGAGGGTGTCCGGAGGCCGCACACACCACTCTCACGTTGCTCTGGGGATACGATACGGAGCAATGGGGGGATATTTTTTAGAAAATACGCCAGCCGAAAGAGAAATTATGAAACAGGTAAACGTAAAGCTCTCCGGTTTAAAGTTAAAGCACCTAAAGAGGAAACATTATGTCAGTGCCAACAGCCTTCTCATCAAATACAAAAGAATTGACTCGAACATTTAGAAAATAGACGCAAGGATGCTCCCATAGGCAAATATTGTAAAAAAAAAAAAATAAAAAAGTCCTGAAACAATAGGCCACCTGGTAATACTTTGTCCAATGACTAAGCTTGATGGAGGATATCATAATATCAAAGATGCAACGGGTGTTTTTTTTTCAGTTTGAGTGGACAAGATATATTTAGAGGTGGAGGTGTAGCCATACATTTCTACAACTATACTATGAGAGGTCAGGGGCTTTTTGAAATGAGATAACACACATTTTATTCGTTGAATATTCTACGCTAACTTTTTTAAATTCGGTCATTTCTTCACCCGAAGCTCCTTTCAAAGAACTATTCTCAGCACTCTATTGCAACTATTGATAAATCCTTCCGTGACCTCTTAGAAGTAATCAGGAGCACCATGGCCATAGTAGGCAATATGCATCTCTGTTTTATAACTAGCTCTGTGGCCTAGCGGTAAGACACTCGCTCAGAGATCGGGAAGTGCGTGGTTCGATCCCCGGCCGAATCAAACCAAGGTATTAGCAGCTAGCTGATCCGCCTAGTGCCTGGCATTATGGATTTAGTGTTAAGTGTGGTCGGCCCTGTGTCAGAATAATGTGACTGGGTGTGGTGTACACAAGCGCTCCCTACATCACAGTGTGGCAGCACGCTTTCAATTGTCCCCAGCGCCGTCTCTGATATAACCTCGAAGTTGACTGGAACGTTAAAATTCAAACAACCAACCAATCTGTTCTGTGGCTCACCCTTTCCCGAGGCCTTTTGTTTGATTGCCTCGCCCATACTCACTCTGATCTATCTCCCTTAGCTCATTTCCTAAAAACATCAGCCAAGAACCCAACATTAGCATTTATAATAATGCGTTCATAGCCCTTTGCATAGGCCTTCACAGTATATCATCCAACCACATAGATCTAACCTTTGGTATGAAAGTGAATAGTCAATCTGAGAGACAGCACATTATCTGCATTTAGTCTTTTTCTCGTTCAACATGGATTATGTGCCAGGAATGAGTGTAAAAGGGCATATTTTGCCTACACTAGAAGTAAATGTGGTCAAATATGGACGTGACCTTTAAATTTCACTAGTGAGAAAGCAAAATTTCAACCAGCATAACATGACCCCAGTGCAGGTAGCAACATGTAAGATTATTATTATTTAAAAATAATAATAATAATAATAATAGTAATAATAATAATAATAATAATAATAATAATAATAATAATAATAATAATAATAATAAATATATGTTTAGAGTATTCCACCACCGAAGGCAGTCTCATGACTTTACATATATAGTTACCTCAGTAGGCCTATACAGACCAGAGCAAATTCAAATCATATTTCAGAGCATTACAGTACGGCAGCCTGTTAGGCGCTCAAATACTAACAATCCACAAATTTCAAGCACTGCCTTTAGCGAGTTACCCAATTTACAGGTGGGTGGACAGAGGAAAGTTAGGGTAAATTGCTCTCCAAGGCAATTGCAACATGGCATGGTCCGACGCGCTAACTACTCTGCCACGCTGTCCCTAATCTCAAAGTTATATCAGGAGACTGAGGAAAGCATTTTGTAGAGAGACTCCACCGAAGTTTCGCAAAACCGTGTTAAGATCAGTAGATTCTTTTTGCTATACCAGAGCGTGGTTACAAGGTGGTTGATACCCCCCNAAAAAAAAAAAAAAAAAAAAAAAAAAGACTACGTCGTACGAAGGCATAAACCCTATTGTTATGTACGGGTTGAAGTAAAAACTCGCCAAATTTTACAAACCAAAGTCTCACATGATTATTCTGTACTGACGACCTGTGAACAAGGATACGAGGCTGCTCGAAGTAAAGCACTTCCGCTTGTTTCGTTACTTGGAATCCAGTCGCGTTGACAGCCGTGCACTGCACTTTGCTAGAGTTCTGGTATCGGTTGGCTGGCTCAACTGTAAACAGATACTTCTTCACGTCCTCGTTAAACTCAAGATCGCTTCTGTTGGAAACATAATAAAGATATTTTTTAAAATAGGATCAGGGCCTAGAATGAGTGGTAATGACACAGGAGTATTAGTGGTGGTGGTAG
>BMAT01007015.1:317043-334703 GCA_019649035.1 Elysia marginata
CGGTATAACTAACACAGAGATCAGGGACCCCAAAGTTCAGGGTTTTCATCTATTGGTTGTTTAATTCACATGTGTCCAAGCCATTTTTTAATACAATATGCAATGCCAAGCTCATTTTCAGATATTTTTTTTTTTCAAAACCATCTGGCATCCCTGACAGATGTATAATTTGTCCCATGGAATCTCTATTCTTTTGCATACCAGTGTATACAACTGCAACAGCTGGGTGGGAAAATGGTGGGGTGTTAATGCTTCAAAAATAGCTGAAAGTCAGGAAATAAATATTTTTTCTTTTTAATGTATAATTTGAACACTCTTCATTCAAAGTTTTTATTCTCCAAGAAATTCACATAAGTTAAGAGGTTTTCACAGTAATTTTTAAATTAATTTTCTCCTAAATGTAAATTTTCAATCCATCTCACAGAAACAATCCCCAATGAACTAAATTACTAAAAAGCTTTATATTTGTTGCTTGCATCTTATACTTGTATATATCTTTTAGAAATGAGATTTTGTTCTCAGTGTTTGTCTTATTATCTCTCTTACAAATAAGATTCTGATAACAGCAGATTCTAACTGATGTCACTAAACAAACTATGTTCTTTTTTTTTTTCAATTTTGTTTTTATGCAGGGCCAAGAATGACAAAATAGAAATGTTAGTTGGGTGTATAGCCGAGCTGACTGCAGAGGAAGAAAACCAGCTGTTGAAAGCTGGTGAAAATGACTTCAGTGTGATGTACTCGTGCAGAAAAAACTGTGCTCAGTTGTGGCTAGGACCTGCGTCTTTCATTAATCATGACTGCCGACCAAACTGTAAGGTAGGGTGTCAATAATACAGTCAAATTGGGATATTTTGAACTGCAGGGAAACAAAATTTAATATTAAATTATCCATTGATCAAGTTTTCATTATTATGATACAAAAGGAGGAAAGAATTGGTAATCTTAATATTCAGTGAAACTCCTGAATTAATACCTGGAAAATGTTGGTAAAAACATGTCTTAAAAGAGGGGGGGGGGGGTCTTAGTGCAGGGGTTAAATTATCATACTCATAATCTTTAAATTTAAAGTCACATAATAGGGGTGGTCTTGTTGAGCAGTTCCACTGTAGTTTAAATTGAGCAAATGTATTTAAGTTGTCCAAGTTTGAATTATATGGACTCCTATATTGTACATAACGCATGTAAGTGTTAAGGATTATGGAGTAGAAACTGTATAAAGGCAGGGAACTAGGCAAAGGTTCTTATTTTAAAAAGCATTTATAAGGCATTTTTTTTAACCATGTCAACAGTCCAAAATCATCAATTTAAGATTAAATAAAATTACTAGGTCAATACTTTAATACATGTTCTGATATTCTATGATAGTATACTTTATATTCATATTGTTAGAATTTATCGGCCTGACTGAGCATTGCCTATTTTCAATACACATGCTATATGTAATTTTTGTATTGACTGAATAAACTTGAATAAACTAGGTGAAGTTGGTTTTTATATATGTGAGCACGGTAAAGTGCTGCTTTCAAACAAAAAATTTTTATTTGTCAACACAAAAATCTGTCAAATAGCTTCACTATTTTACCAGATCAGCTTTTAATTTTATGTTTATATTTTAGCCGAGATCACTGGGCGAGCTGATTTCTGTACAATAATCATTGGGTGTCCTCTTTGCTTCTTCAGGGAATGTATCAATGTCAAAGAATCTTTTTTTTTGTCTGCCTAGTTATCTTTGCCTAAGCTCGACTTTTCCTGAGTGGTTAATTTAGAATAATTATAACTTTTGCAAATGGACATTTGCAGATAGAACTGTAAAAGGGTTAATGGTGAAAAAAATAAAAACTTAGTCTGTTTTACCTGTATGTTAAGATGTATATACCTTTTTTTATATGACTTGTTAATCATACAAGTGAAAACCCAATTACACAGAACTACAATATAAAACATTTGTGTAGTGCGTGGTTTTATATAAAGAAGAATGTCAGTGACTAGAAAAAAAAAAGTTAAAAAATGACTATAGCTCAGGAATTAGTTCTTGATTTCACCTCAGGCTTTCTTTTCTATATGCATGTCAAGAGAGGGCTGGGCATTGAAGTCTCATTATAATTTAGTTACTGTTTTAATGTTGCTGTAGTATACAATGCTATTTCACTATTACAGAATGTGCTGTTGGCTGATTCAGAACACCTATCTTCTCTTGATATTTATCTCTTTCAGCCAGTTAGTGCATCTTTTTCTTCTACTTGATACTAACTTCAAGCTCAACACCATAAAGCTCTTCGTGTGAAGAAAGAAACAAAAACCTGAAATGAAATTTATGAATTAAACAGGCTTACAAAGTGAAGTTTAGTTCTGATTCCACCAGTGACTTGAGTGAAAATATTCACACCCTCCATTCCACTACCTTCTTTATTTATCACTTTGTGCCTTCTTACATTTCTGTTTTGAATTTTAATGAGCACATCTAGTTGAGCAATTTAATATCGCACCACGGTCAAGCATAGCCCTCTCTCTTAGTGTGTATATCTTCACTCAAGCCATCTACAAAATCAGAATGAAACTGAAGTAGGTAAGCTCGTTTAATTCATAAAACCTTCTTTTGAAAAATGTCAAATCTTTTTCTAGATCGCTTTTCTAAATCTCAACTCTTTAAATTTTTCTCAGTCAGCCTAAAGATTACTGGGGTTTTTTTTTACTATGCCAACAGTTTGTATCCACTGGAAGAGACACCGCCTGTGTGAAGGCCCTGAGAGACATTCAGCCACATGAAGAAATCACATGCTTCTATGGTGAAGATTTCTTTGGAGACGGCAACTCTTTGTGCGAGTGCATTACCTGTGAACGGTTGGTGGTGGCAATTACCATATTTTCTCCATGAGATTTTAAAAGACCTCAAAAATAGCCTTCTGTTCTTAACTGAAATAAGAATAACCCACAGAGGTAGGAGCAGCAGCATTTGGCTTGACTGTTACATAGGACATAACTTTAGTTGAATAAAGCAAGTGTTCAAAACTTGATTATAATAATACCTGTCTAAAATGCCATGTGAAACATAAAAAAGAATATTGGGGTTTTTTGCTGCAGTGTCTTTAATTTTGGGAATAGCTTTTTTTTTTTCGTAGTCTTTCAGTTGTTCTAAAAGATTCCTTTATCTTTTTGCTGAAGGCGTCACATGGGGGCCTTCAAACCAGCGAAACCACTGTGCTTATCCTCTCAGAAGGGTTACAGTTTTAGAGACACAGATGACAGAATCAACAGGCTCAAGAGCCAGTCCACAGACTCTGTGTCAACATTTCAAGGGATTCCAGCTTCCTCCAATGGTGACAAAGTTTCTTTTATTCTTTTTTTCATTTTACTATTTTTATTGTTATTTGTATTTTTAGTAGTGTTGCTATCAGTGGTCTAGTAGGCTCATCTTTGCCTATGAGTCTATGCCTGTCCCTCCCTCTTCTTTGTGTTTTTGGGAATCCATTTTTTGTATTTCTTTTCCAGCCCTGCAAACAGATTCTCTCTCTCTCTCTCTCTCTCTCTCTCTCTCACTGATATATAGTTGTTTAACAAGTGAGTTTAACCTTAGGTTGACTATTAATTTTCTTACAAAGCTATTTATATAAGTTTTTTTGTCCACCACTACTGATTTTTAGTATCTCGACTAAGCAGGTCTGTATAGTTCATACAATTGTATATAAATGAAAGCCAAAGTCTATGCTTTTTAGTCCAACAATACTTGCTTCTTAGGCCTACAAGTCTACAAGATTGTTTAGATCTTCATATTTTAATCTTCATTCTACCTCTCTTTGTGGACTTTATGTGGCTTTCATTGGGATCTTTTTTCTTCACCTTTCTTATGGTTTTCTGTTTTTTTATGTATATAACTTGATTGAAGTTTTCTGGTTGTATGTGCATCTATAAGCACATGTACCCCCAAAAAGCGACATGTGTCTAGGCTAAATGGCATTCGTTTTAATTGGAATGCAATATTATTGGATCGTGTTAGTTTTTTTTTCTCAAAAATCATTTTGGCATCCCTGCTTTTAAAATACAAAAAAAGTTGGCGGTTCTTTGAAAGAATTAAGTCAACTCACACCAGCAGACCAGTTTACCACTAAAAAAATAGCACATGCCTTTCCTTGTGGTTGTGCTGTTCTTTCCTATGCTTATTATGAAAGAAATTGGTGTACAGTTTTTAAAATTATTGATTATTCTGATAAAGCAAAGGGGTTTTATTGTCTTTTTTTCTCTTTTGATGTTTTGCCCTGTTATAAAAGAGGTCATTTTATGTAATACATTTTTTTTTATAATTAATTAATTAGTACTATATAAAATGGCCTCTTTGGATAAGTTACTATGAGACAGAACTATCACTACTTCTACTCTTAATACTCATAGAAAGAATGACTTCTCTTTCACAGAATCATGGGACAGCCGAGCAAGAAATATGGAGTCACAGTCTCACCTTTTAACCCATGCAGAGCTTAAGCGTCGTGGCATCACTCGATACGATGCAGAGATAATCATTGCCAACGGACTCCCACTTCCAGACCCCATCATCCCGACACTGTGCTCAAATCACCTTCAAAACAGCCCCACCTTAGACAATAGTTCGGAGAATAAATGCTTGCGAAGCACATCTGTCTCCACTGGCAGCAATAGGTCAGTGAAATCACTGTCCACTCCTGGTTCAAATGTTCTCTCAGGCATATCTAGTAAAGACCCGTCTCCTGACGAAAATTTGAGTATAAAATCAATGAAACCTCAGGCGTGTAGCAAAGTTTCCCCCTGTGCTAAAGGCAATAGGTCTCCTATCAAGAGAAGAAGCCCAAGAAAGCGGTATGGTGGTGCCAAAGAACTCCAAGAGTATGCGACTTTAGAAAAGGTTGAGGTGAAAGAGGAAACTGTTGATGTGCCTGAGGGGAGTGAAGTAATGCAGAAACTGGGCCTGGACTCTCTTCTGCCGAGCAAAACCAGTCCACAACATGTAGTAACCGCTGTTGAAAACATAAAAGTTGAGCCAGAGGACACCCCTGATGATGGGCATGAGTACACCGATGCAGAGCTACGCAGCCATAACCTCTGTGACTTTCTAGACAGATCCCCTCGTCTCAACAGACACAAGGGCCGAAAGAAAGGAAAGAGGGTGTTCTCTAACCCCTCCAAGGCTGGCAAAAAAATACTGAATGATGCTGACAGTTTACCCCCTCTAATCAGCTCAGTGACAAATTGTCCCATTCCAGCTAAATCAAGTAGGCTAGTGTTTTCTCCTTTACGACACAAGGACTCAAAATGTGGACAGCCCAGCACTCCCGTGAGACAGAGTCCAAGGCTTCATACCACTGGTCAAAGAGCGCCTCATCCAAATGATCACAAGGAACTTTTATCTGGAAGGCAGCGCAGCAAGGCTGCTCACCTAGCTCAGGAACTCAACTGCCTCGTGGCGAAAGCATCCACATTTGCACAGAGGCTCACAGACCTTATGCTGGAAAGCTCAATAGATGCCAAAGGTAGTAGCAGCAGTATCAGCAGTGTTTGTGGTGACAATGGCAGCAGTAGTTCTCAAAGTTATCAAGATCCTCCCGTCTTGGAACCTGAACCTCCCATCATTTCTCCATCTGGGTCTCGGCGGTCTTCTCTCGACAGCCCCGATGTTTTTTCTGGTTTCTTTCCACCTCCGGCAAAATTGACTTCTCTGTCATACGGGCTTAGTCCTTCTGCGTCCTCAGCAGCTCCTCCCAGAAGGTCAAGGTCAGTGGAAGAAGAACACATGAGTCCTGTGCGAAGGAGAGCAGGAACAAGAGAACTGTTTCCCTCTTTATCTACCTCTGGGGCTGCACCCAACGTGCAGGCTCTACCTACACTCATGAGTAGATCCAGACCTGGTAAAATGTCTGAAGAAGATGGACTTTCAAAATCTGATGGGTATCAGTACAGGAAAAAGAGAGGTTGCAGTCCAGACATCTATGACAAACCTCCCCTTCTCATGAGAGATCACTACGACACCAAACCCGTGGAAGACAGAAGTAAGGTAAGCAAGAAACGTCAAGATTTCAAGCTCTCTCCACATCACCACTCCAGCACCGACTGCCTCAGCCAAGAGGTTGATTTCAATCCCACTCCTCTCTCTGAAATAAAAGCTAGGGGGGACCTCCATCCTAAAGAGAGTTCAAAGAAAGTGCCAACGGAGGATACTCTCAGCTATTTCCATGTGGGTGAAAACATTTACCTTAAGCAAGCTGTAGCTGCTCCTGAAAATGAAGATGTCAGAGTGGTGGCTAGTGATGGCAAAATGAAGGTGACAAGACAGAGACGGAGCAGGGGAAGCGTTAGAAAGAGACAACCACCCAGACTTATTTTTCGTATGAAGAAAGATCCAGAGCTGAAGAAACTGTTGAAAGCTGAGAGTTCTCAAAGCCCCAACCTGCAGTTTAAATGGGACGATGATAGCGACTGTGACCTGGGCTCTTCACCACCTCACAGTAGCAGCTTTTGTACTGTAGGCCAGAGCCACTTGTCAGGGCCATGTGGATCTGGCACAGGCCAGTCAGCTGTACAAAGTATGGGTCATCGGGACTTCGAGAGAAGCTTGCAGTGTGAAGGCATCTCCAAGGATATTAGACCAGGGTGTGAAGGCGTGAACTTATCTTCGTCTCAAAGTCTCACAACAGCCGCGCCATCCTCAACATCGTCATCACTTAGCTCCTCTCCAACTGATCATAAAACTTCATCCAGAAAAAGGGTGCGAAAAGTTCGCCTGAAAATGATTGACACTTCTTTGAATTTTGACCTTGTGTCCCCACCTTTGAGCCCACATAAGTGATGCTATAAGAACTGTTAATGTTTTGTAAGTCCACAGCTAGGTTAATCTACATATTTTTTAATTCGCAGGCATTATTTTTTATTGGACCAACTTAAAAACATACACATTTATACCAATCTCACAAAAATGAGCCGATTTTAGGCCCGGACCCATGAAACCATAAAACATTTTATATCATTACTTCTAGTGCAGTGTAAAAAAAATGTTTATCGCTGATCAGTACGGTTTTTAAATCAGTTGTACGTCCTCTATGCTTCCTGAGGATGCTTATTCAGGGAACTAGGTAGTAAGGTTCTTCTTGTTGTTTACATATTCAGTCAAGTTAAAAATATTTATCTCTGAGGCTCAATCATTTAATGCATTGATATGGCATAGCTAGTTTTTTTTTGTTTTTTTTTTATACACTCAATTAACTCATTGTTGTTTGTAAAAAATTCTCTTGTAAAACCTTTTCATTACTTTCTGAATGTAGTTAACTTAACTTACGCTGCCCATCTTAAATCTTTAAGTTATATCTTTGTCCCAGTATCCCATCATCAGCATTTTGTCAAATTCAGTTTGGGTTTAATTTATCAGACAAGAGATTGTAAGGAAGATCAAATACACTATAAGAGTGGACAACGTCTCTGGCCTTTGGGTTGGTGGCTAACATTACTCATTAGACTTGAAACTAGAGCTAAATAAAGATCAGAGTGACATAATAACAATTGACAAAGTCTCTGCCCTTTGGTTTGGTAACCATTAGACTTTAGACTAGAGCTAAATAAAGATCAGAGCTTTAGTTTATGAAATTGCAGATAATTCCTTGACTATATGTCTCGCATTCTGTCCAAATGGGTCGTAAGTCAAAAGGCTTAGTTTGGAGATATAGGTTTAATGGGTGTTCAGAGGTCAAATTTGTTTTTATTTTAGATGACGCTAAAACCATTTCTAAACAGTTTTTACACCTAATTGATGTTCAAATTTCATTTTTGAGGTGTTTAATTTTAATCAGTTTGGTTGCTAAAGCCTCAATACCTTTATAGTCGTCTTAACTTTAAATGTTTTCTACCCTTTTCCAAATTTCACAAGTCCTAACCCTGCTGACTTCAAAGGGCTATATTCATACAGAAGCATGACACAGCTTCTCTGTCTGTTGTTTTTGAAAGTGAATAAAATAAGCTTTTTTGTGATACCAATGTAAGACTACCTTTCAATTTCCACTCAAGACTCATTTGGACTGATTGCAAGACATAGAATCAATACTTAAAGCCTGGAAAATAAGTTTAAAACTTTACAAGTTAAGTTCCCTGAATTCCAAATTAAGAGGCTGGACTTTGTTAGATTTGCAGGTAATTTTTACTTGTCCCATCATGTCGTGGGAGGATTATGGACGCTGACATGATAATGATTTTGACTGATAGTTTGCTTTACTCATTGCCTTAAGTCGCACCTCAGTTCTTTGGCAGAAAGTCATAGGTCGCTGCCTTACCTGTCAATCTTTGTCAATGCTCACATTTACCACATTAAAAAAAAACCTCCATTATCTTTAAAACTCAGGGATGTAAATCTTTCAGATTCCAGGGTGCACATAGTTATGATAAAAGAAAAGTCTTGCACCCTGTTCAGCTTTTTATTCATTAGTCATTTACATCCCTGAATTCGGATAAAGCCAAATCCTCATGACCGAAAAAAAGTGTCGACATTATCCATTTTCATGCGGGGGAGAGGGGGGGAGGTTTTGCAACATATTGCAATGTCTAAGAACTAGATAAATTCAACGAGCGCAGAGTAACCACTAGGAAAGTACTCTCAGAAATGATGAAGGCTAGCTTAGCCTCGATGTAGACGCAGGGATGGAATGGGTAGGTGTGTGCACATGGACACTGTGTTCGCACTGGTTGGGGGAGGAGTGGGAGAACCATCAGTGGACTGCACCAATCAGGGCTTGTCACTGTCTTCTGTCCAGCTGCACTTGCTCGCCACCTCTCCCCCACTAGCCCTCGCCAAACCAGTGGGCCCAGGCAGGCGAGCAAGCGCTGCAAACAGTGTCTTGAATTGTGATTGCAAACAAAGAGCACCCACCCACCCACCTCCACTATTTCTCTTTGTCTCTCCCAAGACCCACCTGGGGTCTCTCTATATCTTTCCATAGGTCCGAAGCTGTTGACTTAATGCGAAATGAAGTTACAATGTATTTAAATAAAGAAGGAAAAAAACAGGACCGTTGTGAGGTGTTGACTTTATAATAACCGAGAGTTGACTTCTCACGGATTCCACTGTATTTTAATGAAAAGTTGTAAAATCTTTCCACAAAGTATTGGTAATTTTATAGATTTTTTTTTAACATTTTGAAGCTAAGAGAAAAGTCTTGATCAAAGTACCAAGGCTTTTGAAAGTGAAAATTGCAATATTTGATTCATTCACCAAGGACCGACGACAAATGTTCAGTTTTATTTTAATAAGTTAATTTTTTAAATTCTAGTTTAGTCCTAGAGACCAAAATCTAAACCCAAATGAAATCCTTTTCAGAGTTTAGAATCTAATTTCATAATTTTCAGCTTCACTCAAAGATCTTTTTAATGAATGTTCAAGCTATTTCTTTCTCCTGCATGGTCTTTTTAAAATAAGCAGCAATTTGATTTAATTTGCCTGGCTGTAACCTAATTCATACAAGAAGAAACTGCCACAAAGAGGCCAGTTTGTAAAAAGTCTAATGTGACTCCAATATTTATGACTTGGTATTGTTTTTTTAGTGTTTGCTTACTGCTGTGTAGAATATTGTACATATCTATATGTATATTGAAGTAACAAGTTATGTTTAATGATGCCGTCTTTCTCTCAAGCCGTTGGTTTTTTAAAATTCGTATTGCTGGCCTTTTCACACAACAGTATTTAAAAACTTAGCCCTCGTTCATACTCATAGTTGTTCTTTTTCTCTTTCATGTCTAATCTCTATGTATTTACACAAACTTCTTTATACAATTCGCTCTGTCGTTGTTGTTTTTTTTTTTTTAAATTACCAAAAGGAGTGATGTGTCTGTATAATATAGATGTTTGTACATTCGGTCCTTTGTACATTAGGCAAATAGGGTGAATCAAGCACAAGTTTCTCAGACTAGTTTAAAGTTATAGCCCTTTAACCCTATTGCCCCAAATGCAACCGAAAAAAAAATGGTACTTTTTACCCTATTGTGGGCTGTTGCAATCAAGACATCACTGTAAACATCCCTGTAGTCAAGGCAGCATAACAAAACTCACTGCTGGGAATGTGCACGAGGTAAAAATTAGAGTTATCCCTCTACGCTAAGTAAAACAGTGTTAACTGATTGATTGAAGGATATTTTACAAGCCCAATTCCACTTCAAAGGTGCTCTCAGGGCTTGGGTCCCAATGACAATGTACGGGCTGCCACCCAGAGACTAGCTGGGATACCATGACTTAGCCTCAGCCGGTCACATTATATGACACCGACTCAACCAGTGGAGTGTTAATTGAGTCGTCCACTTTAGGGTATATAAAGTTAGATATAATAATTTTCGGTATAACCAATTATTTTTCCTACATTCAATGTAAAATAACTCGAGGAATAACTATTGCTATAGTTTTAATTTTTTATCAACCTCTTCTAGGACGTAGGGTACAGTTTTAGAAGATTCTAATAACTC
Source organism: Elysia marginata (assembly GCA_019649035.1). Classification (NCBI taxonomy): domain Eukaryota; kingdom Metazoa; phylum Mollusca; class Gastropoda; family Plakobranchidae; genus Elysia; species Elysia marginata. The sequence continues at coordinate 327,505 of BMAT01007015.1, forward strand.
AGAATGTCAAAATGCTGACTTGTTCCTGATCTACCCTGATTGCCTCACATTGAATGCTCTTCTCATACAAATGTTGTAAATAGTTTTAATGTTTCACCTTGCCTTTTTCCTGTATTAAGTAGACTGTAAAATGGCATTTTCTGGATTTCTTAAGAATTTAATGCATCTAGGCAGTAATTTAAGTTGATATCTTTTCCCTGCGTTTACTTTTTTAAATGTAATTGTCATGAATTTCTTTCCTGTGTAATTTTCAAATCCATGTACAAGTTTACTTTTTGTAATGTTATCAAGTTGGTTTTCCCAACTTTACCCTGAATATATAAGGATTGAAGTACCTACTCATAATATCAGGTTCCTTGTTTTCCAATATTGTGCCATTAGGCTCGCAGCTCTCGTTTTTTTTTTTTTAAACTTAGCTTTGCCACGGCAAAATCTCATAAAGTGCCAAAGATAGCCAGCATTAGATGATAAATAATTGTCTTCACATCCCGACCTTTCTCCCCAACACATACACTTCTGCAAGCATCTCCTCCCTTAAATAGCTGCCCCTTTTTCTCTTTAAAAAAATAGCATACTTTGTTAACTTAATTTGCTTCTGCTGTTAGAATATTTTTAACTGATCTCAAATACTGCCAATATTATTACATTCAAAGTGCTGTTTTGCATCTTTTCTTTTTTTTTTCAATACTCCAGTTTCTCTGCACACAGTATAGAAAATTACGTGCTTTTCATAGTTTTAGTTCTTAAACACCATGTTACTTTGCAGGACTTTCTATAGTGTCAGAAGCCCTGAGATCATCGTTAATGATGGACTGGGCTTGTAAAAATTTCAATCAATCAATCTATAGTGTCAGGAAAAGAGAAGTCGAAATGTTAAAATATGTTAATATTAATTAATTATAATTAAGTGAAGAACTTGCTTGTTATTTTTCCCATATCTAGCTGTTTTGTCAGGCAGATACTCGATATTTAGTTTACAATGTCTTGCTGTAGATAATTACAAGATTTTTAGGAACCCATCCAATGTACTGTGTAGTCCGCTTATATTGACATGCTTTTGGAGATCGATATAAATGTTGTTAAATAAAGTACCCTGGACAAAGAGGAAAAAGAGTGGACGACAACGCTGATAGGATTAATAGAAGCTGATTACATCCCTTGTTTTGTTTTTCAGGGGAAACAACCATAAGAGACCTTTATTTTGCTGTGTTCTTATTTAGTCTTCTTTATTTTTAATTAATGCAATCATTTTTATATAGCCATTAATTTATTTGTTCTTTCTTTGTTTTTTGTTAGGCTTTTTTTTTTTTTTTCTAATCAACTCAGCATTCAGTATATCAATGGAGCAAAAAGGATCAGAGGAAACGTTGATGTAACTAAGAGGAATCGTTTAGTAAAATCATAGAGGGAAAAATTGCGTCACACCAAAACTTGGCCGTTGTGTCAATATATCGATAAACTGGCTGGCAATATAAGTGGACTAAGCTGTATGGTTGTCTTTAATTCTAGCGCAATGAGTCTCTCAAGTCGCACAGCCTAGTTTTGAGATAGAGGCTTTATAAGTTAAGTAGGTGTTCAGAGGTCAAATTTCCCCTTTTTTAGCTATATCAATGCTAAAACCATTTCTTAATAATTTTCACACCTGATCCATGTTGAAATTTTGTGTTTTATTTTAATGGGTATGGTTGCTAAGGACTTAACACCTTTGCAGTTGTCTAAACTTAAAGCGCAATTTTCTCCCCTGTCTGACATTATAAAAGTCCTTACCCTGCTGACTTCAAACGGCTGTAACGAAAGCATGAAAGAGCTTTTCTGTTTGTTGTATTCAAATGTAGAGAAGGCAGGCTTTTCTGAGACTGATACCAAAATCTTACTAGTTTTGAGATTGGACTTGAGACTCATTTTCACTGGTTGCAAGACATATATATATGCAGCTTACAAGTTAATTAAGATTTGTGATGTTTATTTTGCTTAGAATATAAAGGTATATCTCAGGGTTGCTTTTTTTTAAAGTTTAAGCAGCTGTTCAGCATAAAATAGTGGACTCACACAGTTCTAGTTCTCAATTGTATAGCTTAAAACCTTTGAATACATGGTAACTAAATACACACTATTTCACAATCACATGTATAGGGTTGGCCAAATGTTCTCCTTTTGTTCAGAACCCAGTTTGGGGTCTCTGTGGGACCATACAAGGGCTGCCAAATGTTAGGTTTTTTTTAAGGGGGGGGGTCCGTTATTTCTCTAATTCGTTTGTTGCACAACTTGTGTCAATGACACTTACTGATTATTAAAGATGCAATGTCTTATTCATTTTCAGGTGAGTTGTTTTTTTTTTTATAATCGTTTTGCCCCCTACCTATATAATCTTTGGAGGAGAGGGGGGGGGGGTTATATACAAACAATAGCTGGGCAAAAAAAAATTTAATTATATCAGAAAATCAACTGAGGTAAACAACTTTATTCCTTGCATATCATTTAAGCCTTCTTAATTGGAATGTTTTTGTCCGTTCCCAAAAAGAATTGATTTAACAAGAGGTTTCTAGTTTTATTTATTCAGTTTTTGTATTTTAACTCATTGTATATAAAAATTGTCAACTTCCTAGTTGTTACTTTTCTTAGTGTAATATAATATAGACTTACATGTAAGCTCTTGTTTTCAAGTTAAATTATATCAGACCAATATCACCAAGAGTAGATAACTCTGTGTGAAACTTCATCATAATGATGAAGATTTCAAAGTTTCCATAGATCTTAGCGTTTTTCTTTTTTAATATCAAGCACTCACTTAGGGAAAAGTTTATGTATAGCTTCTATAAAAGAAATATTTTAACAATTTGCGCATGGAACTTATTGCTGTTAGTGTAAGTTTTGTTTCATATAATAATTCACAAAGACTTGTACAAATTGTTGTTGGAATAGATCTTGTGACTAAGCATTTTTTTTTCCTTCCTGTTCTAAGTTTTTTTGTTTCATGAATTGTGATACATGTACAACTAACTTAGTCTTGGTTTTGTACTTATTATTATAATTAAAATAAAAATCTGCTCTTTCTTTGTATCGTTGAAATTGTTTCTTCTTTTTGAAAGAAAGGAGGGGTTGTTGTGAATGTTTGTTTTTACTGATGAAGAAACAGAGTAAACAAACTGGTATGAGTTGTCTCTCTTAGTGAAAATTGCAAACAATTTTCACTAAAAAAGCAGTTGTTGTTAAGGTAGTTGGGTTTTTTTTTCTTTCTCTTTTTAAATTTGTATTGATAAGAGCTGCCAACGAGTTTTTGGTTTGTGTAGGTTTCTAACCGACGAACTCCAAATATCAAAATTCTGAGTTGGACGTTGGTTTGGTCACTCACAGCCGTCACTGCGGTTTTCTAACGGTCTAACTACGTTTAGCCATATAGTAAGTAAAGTAAATAAAGAGTATTTTTATGTAAGGCTGGTTTCCAGTTTTGAAATCCACTAAAATGCTCTAAGCTCTATGCATAGATTCCCCGAGAGGCCATAACCAACCAAATTGCCTACTGAACTCACATAGGAGCAGTAAATAAAGTGCATCACTCTAGTATACTGACAAGATCTTTCACTGCCTATGGTCGGGTACTCTTTTAACGCATGAGTGAGGCGAAGAAAATGTGTGTAATTTGAAAGCAGGACTCAAACCCCCGAACCTATCGGTCCGAAAGACAAGCATCTACCACTACACCAAGAAGCCTATATGGGTACATACAAAGCCCCGATCATAAGCAGCAACATATAAAAAGCTTTCTTTGAAACAAAATGGATTTAAAAGGACCCAAAATTTCGGTTTAAAAGGACTCTACTGTACATCAAAGTTCTAGCTGGCACCTTTGTTAATACAGATTAAATAAAAGAAAGTTACCTTAAGAACGAGTGCTTTTATCAAAAAAGATTCTGTTCACACTGACAGAAAAAAAACTACCAGCTCAAAGCTTTCCTAAAAGTAAAAAGCATGGAGTTAAATATTGAGACATTTTAAGCACCAAGGACTTAGCACCTCCTTAAATACGTTACACCCGTGAAACGCCACAACCTTTGTTAAATCTTTTTGTTGGTGTTTTGAGGAATACTGAAATCGGTGTTTCAAAATACCGGAGTTTTTAGATTGGATGTCGTGGTCTAGCGGTACACGCTCGGCTCTTGGATCAGGAGGTACGGGGTTCGAGCCCTGCAACGGCAGGTCGGCGTTTACTTTAGTCCTTGAGAAAGGCTATTTACAGGCATTTCTCCGCCTCACTCATGCGTTAAGAGAGTACCTGACTATAGGCAGTGAAAGATCGTGTCAGTATGCTAGAGTGATGAGCTTTAAAATACATGTATGCTGCTCTGTGAGTTTAAAAAGTATTTTCTGTCGCAGAACTCATGTAAAGCGACTACAGCATGTTAGTGTATTAGGCGCTAAATAAAAAAGGGCTATTTACTTTAATTGAAAGATCTCAATGTTAAGCTTAGTAAAACAAGTAGGGGAAAGGCAAACTTTTGTTGTTTAATGATTAATCTATCCAGGATGCATGTTTTCCAATTTTTTTTTGGCAGGAATTCCGGTTTTGTTAGCAGTTTTCTCCACCCAAAACAAAAGCAGAAAATTTTGAGTAAAAATAAGACTAAAACGTTAAAGAAAATTGTCCCAACCTAAGGTTGGGTTAATAAAACATTTCTTTTGAGTTGTACCTTTGTGTAAACCTTAGTGTAGAACTGCAGCTACTTTTTTTTAGTTGATCTATCGAAAGATTCTGTAAACACAGCTGGTGGTTATCAGTCATTGCCTGGCAGAACATTTTATGGGGGTTCTTAAAATGCTCCTGCTTTTTGTGCATAAGGCGCTTGCATCCCTGATATTATTATGCTTCTTATGTTGCTTGCGTTTTCTGGCCACTTCTAGCGTTTCCCGAATCAATGATTGGTTAGGCTGTGGTGGTGAGAGATAAGTGGCCGAACTATACACTCTATCTTCCTTAGTGTTGCCTGATCGAAATGTCAAAAGATTGTTCATAGTCGACGGAGTTGACAAGCAGGCCTGAGGTCCATTTCTGTGACTGTTCCAAGATGGTTCCTAATGTGGCTATCTGATCTATTTTGACCTGATTTTTTTTTGCCTGAACATCGTCTGCTCGCCTCAGAATTTATTGTCAATTGTTACTTTCATCCTGTCCATTAAAACCCTGCTAAAAACATTTCCCCGGATAGATAGGAGTATAATTCCTCTGTAATTTCCACATTTGCCGAGGTCTCCTTTCTTAGGCATCTTTACCAGATGAATTTTTTCTCCAGTCTTCAGGAAATTTGTTCTCTTTCCAAATTTCGGCAAATAAAACCTGTGATAGGTCTGCGGTTAGAGATGCATCTTCTTTAACAGTTTAAACGCTTCTGGTGGGGATCTCGTTGGGGCCGGCAGCTTTCCCGGAGTTCAGTTTGTTGGTTGCATCTACATTAAGAATACAAAAATATCCATCGGATAGGGCCGTGGACTCATCGATGATCTTGAGGTTTTCAATCCCGACCACCTTGCGAGGATCTCTAGATGAAGTGGAAAGTTGGTGCTGTATTTGTAGTCCATGAGGAGTTTATAATTGCTCTATTTAAAGGCGTCTAAGCTAGATGCAGAGACTATGCGTTGTGGCAAACTATTCCATGTATTTGTGACTCTCAAGCCAAAGAAGTTTTTTCTAACATCAAGGTGGCAGGCTTGTTTAATATTCTCTATCTCTTCCTTAACGTGGTGAGATCCAATGATTTCTGACTTATCCATTCAGTGTGTTTCATCTGTCTGTCTCGAACTAAGCTTACTTCATGACTTGTTGTAATTAAGGTTCCCTAAACGTTGGTCCAGCATGGTTCAATATTTGTTTCATCCTCTGAGAGTTCTCCAAGAACTTGAAATCGGTTCGTCAATTTTATTGTGAATTCTTTTTTACTGTTATCTTGTAGTAGGTTAACCTGGAATTTTTTTTTACGGGCTTGAGTTTTCCTTTTGTGGTGTTTCTTTACAATGAGCTTAATTTCTGCCAGGAGCATGTGGTGATTTTTGTACCAACAACTGCATCACTGACTGTCCCGCCTTCTTTATGTGAGCGTCTGAATTTGTTGGAGATGCAGAATTGTTCAATTTTGTTTTCAGTTATTTGGTCAGATGAGACCCAGGTTTCTTGCGGGGGAAGATCGATCATCCTATGTTGAAAGCACATAAGTCAGCAAAGCGCTCGCCGTTTTCATTCATTTCCCGTAGAACACGTTTTCTCATTATCTTTTCAAAGCGAGATTGTTTTGTACAGTGGAATCATGATAAAGTCAACCTCGCGACCGAAAAAATATGTTGACTTTATCCATTACAAAGGTATAAAGAAATACAAAATGGGACTGCAAAACGGAGTTGACTTTAAACAGAGTTTCCCTCGTAGGTGTTCACTCTAAGTGGATTCCACTGTATTTACATCGCCAAGCAATAGGTCTGTGTCTTTATTTATTATTATGTAGCTTATCCAGAAGTTTTTGTAGCCTAATGTAGAACAGGCCCTCCTCCTCAATTTGGGGCATACATTTGTACCATGTTCGTGTTGATTATCTCATTATTACAAGGTAAATGGCGCCATAATTATGAATTCTCCATTTCCACCCTTTAGTTGTCCTTTGTCTGAGCCTGCATGAAACCATATAATTAGATACTTGAGGACTTTGATGAAACCCACCCTTTCCCTGTGAGTCTGGCCGTCCCTGCCAGAGTGGAGAATTACCTATCCGGTGGCAAGGCGTTTTTGTTTTTGTGTAAGACTGTGTCTAGTGGATTCTCCAGTGGATTTCTCGAATACCAAGTGCTTGCAGATGGTATTTTGTTCATCTCCTGTGCGATCTGCACCGACTTACCTACCGGTACTTCGTACATGGTTCGAACATCTCAGAACGCAATCCGAAGCGACTTTTCTGACAAGGGAAGTCTCAGATGAGATTTGCTGTTTGTTTGTTTGATGTTCTATGTTTTTGTTTCAAATTTTTGTTTTACCTGACTGACTGACTTAGGGCCTTTCGCATCTCAGTGCTCCGACTGGGACGCCTCGGCTGCTTCTAGAATCCTCGCTGTAAGCTTGGTCCACTCGTCTCTCTGCTGTGCTATAGATCTCAGGTGCTCTAGATCGTGGCCGCTTTTCAGTTGCAAGTTGCTGTTTATGATTCGGGAAAGGTCTCGGT
>BMAT01007015.1:404269-416876 GCA_019649035.1 Elysia marginata
TCAAGTTATTTGCAAACAGTCTTCGACTGCATTAAATTTCCTTGTCTATTGTCGGATCTACTGGCATGCAAGAATTAATTTAACATGAGAAAAAGAAGAGAATCCTTCATAAGAAGAACCCCAACCCGAATTTTCTCTGTTTCTAATTTCAGCTCTATGCCATTACAACAAGCAGCAAAGAATGACGGGGGTTTTTTTTGTTTTGTTTTACAACCCTTTAGCTTCTCTCCAGCAAACATACGCTCCCATGTTTTTGCCGGCTCTTTGTCATTTAAGTTGAAGTATTAGAGGCATTGGAGAGACAGTATGAAGATTGAGCAAAACCCCTTGAAAGAATTCTACAAAAGCTCTCAATGTTTTGAAAATAACTGATTGACTCAGTTTGTTAACGTGAATGTTTTGAACTTGAGAGGGGATACAGGTTCAGCCGCAGATTTGGGTTGTTTTTTTCTTTTTAGCGCATGCATGGTAATAACAATTTTCGTTTTGTTGCATTGCTATTATAATGTTTTACATTAATTATTATAGTCTAAAGCACTCTCTGCTAATACTATCTGCGTCGAGTGGGAGATATTTTATTTTGCTTTTAACTGTATGGAATCCCATTTAAGATGTAGGCATAATTGTGCATGATCATGATTAGGAGAACTTCACTAATTTAGCAGGATGTTTCTCTAAATTATTGTACGATACATGAATTGGAAAATCATTTTGTATAATTACATATTTATGTTATACATACAATAAAAACTATATGTATACTTAAAAACACTGGTCGTTTTAAGTAAGATGGATCCCAGGATTTAAGAAATCTGCGGAATTTTTTTTTATATTCAGGGTTTTTTTTTCTTCTTGTCTTACTTTCTACACCCGCTGATAATTATGAAAACCTATGGAAAAAAGAATGAAGAAGAAAGGGAAATTAATACAACAGCTACAAAGCTTCAAGGGTTGAGTAGAATTTTTTTTTCAATTAAAAAAGTTTAAAACTACGTAATTGAAATTGAAACAAACAGATAACCTTTAAAAAAAAAAAATGTTTTTCATATTTTGAACCATTTTTGTGTAAAGCAAATAAAAATTTAAATTCTCACACACTAACACAGGGATGCCGAATTTCAGGTTTTTCCTGTTATTTCAGGTTTTTTCATTCATTTTTTGTTTTGCACAACAAAATGCAATGCTCGGCTCATTTCAGGTTGTTGCTTTTTTTCTTTCAAAATCATTTGGCATCCCTGCTTATAAATGGATGTAGTTGTTGACTAATTTCAGTTGCTTAACTCGTGTTTGTTGTTAGTTATAGAATTATGTCAATATTGCACTGTTACAGGTGAAGCAATAGCTTAGTCAACAACGGGGCAATCTTGCTGAGTAATGAGATGAATCATTTCCCACATTGGAAAATTAATGTCCCCCCCTTAAATTCACCCGGTTGTGGTTGTTATCGGGAACACCCAGTAGTCACCAAGGTCAACAGGATACCAGGAGATTGATGTAGAACTAGATAGATTGTCCTCAAGCAATACAGTGGTATCCTGATAAAGTCAACAACTTGGGGCCGAAAAAAAGTGTTGACTTTAAGCAAGAGTTGACTTTAACCATTACAAAAATATAAAGGAATACGTAATGGGACTCCAAAACAGAGTTGACTTTAAGCAAGAGTTTCCCTTTAAAGGTGTTGACTTGAAGTGGATTTTACTGTAGAGCAAAAACTGCAGGCCTCTTATTTACATATTTTGAAAAAAAGTGTGCTGTATATTTGCTGTGTGAGATGTAACTTAGTTTAACCCGCTAAAAATGATACAAAATATTTTTATGGTGCCATTGAGTAAGGAAGAAGTGTGTGAGCATTGTCCTCTTGTGATGTAACTTGAGAGTTTTGAATGTCTATAACTTACACAAAACGTGTTGCAAATGTTATTCTAAATCATGAATATGTATGTTCTGAATCATGAATATGTATGTATGTACCATGCGTTATCATTCTATCTATAATCAGCTAGATGTGCTTACATTTTAACTTTTCGTGTATGTGTATGTTCATTGATTTGTTTGTGTATTGAGTTCCGTCAAACCACTTGGCTGTCAACTAAATATTGGTCTACAATTAAAAAAGCAAAAAAATAATGAGAAGTAAACGTTTTTCTCTCGGCTCGTGACTTTTTTTTGCCATTGAAGTGATTTTGTTTGTTTGTTTTGTTAACTTGTTTCACTTTCAGGAGGTTTTTGTTGGTGGGAATGGTGGTAGGGGTGAGGGAATATTTCATAAATCCAGGGCTGCCAACCAATACTGATTTCAGTATTTTTGTACCAGAGTCACTAACCGGCTCTGTGGCCTAACGGTAAGGCACTCGCTCAGAGATTGGGAGGTGCATGGTTCGATCCCCGGCCGAGTCAAACTAATTGGTATTACGAGCTGATCCGCATAGTTACCGGCATTATGGATTTAGAGCTAAGTCTGGTCGGCCCGGTGTCAGGAAAATGTGACTGGGTGTGGTGTATGCAAGCGCTCCTTAGATCCCATTGTGGCAGCATGCTTTTAATTGTCCCAAGCGCCGTCTCTGATATAACTTAGTTAAAGAGAGACGTGAAAATTCCAACAACCTAACCTAACGTACCAGAGTCACTACTAAAATACTGGAGGACTGGTGTCAAGAAAATCTGGTTTTTTTTTGTTTTGTTTTTTTTTTTAAGATATCTGTGATCAGTGAAACAGGAAAGAAATTATAAGGTGTAGGGCTATGTTAGGAAAAAAGGTCACATACAAAATGTACCAGGTCATCTTTTTCCAAAGTATGAGTTTATGTCCCTGAGGAAAAGGTCAAAACTTAATACATGTAAAATAAAAACAAACAAAAAAACAACCCCAAATTTCTGATTTATTCACTCAATTAAAATAAATATCACGATAAAGATGGGATGTTAGAAATGTTACAAATACAAGTATGTATAAAACTAAAGGGACTAGACATTAACTAAAGTAACATAAGGGGAGAAAGGGAAAGGTTAAAAATGCAAAGATAAATATTGTACCCGAAAGAAAAAAAAAAGTCATCAAAAGAATTTAGACAAAAAGAAAGTCATTAAATTAAAACCTTTTAGTTTACTTAAAATCACTACTACCCAACCGGGTCATTTTGAGAGACTAAAACAAAGGCCCATGGGGAAAAGCAAAATCAAGAGAGAGACAGAGAAAGAAAGAAAAAGAAGAACGGGAAAGGGTTAAAAAAAAAGGAGTATGCCTAAATTAGGGACAGGGAAGAAGTGAAGACGACCTGTTGAGAAGCAATGGAGAACTGTACTACAGTGGAATCCACTTAAAGTCAAAACCTTTAAGGGAAACTCTTGCTTAAAGTCAACTCTGTTTTGCAGTCTCATTTTACATTTCTTTTTATCTTTGTGATGGTTAAAGTCAACTCTTGCTTAAAATCAACACATTTTTTTCGGTCCGCAGGTGTTGACTTTGTCGGGCTTTCATTGCACTTGGTTTAATAAAAAAACTGCTGTTGTTTGTTGTTTTTTTTTTGTTGAAGTAATTCGAGGTTGTGAGATGTTGGCCAGTAATAAAAAGTTGCTAATGAAATGACAGTCATGGCTGTCTCAGGCATACAGTTATGTGCAGCTTGTATTTAGCACAAATACGTAAAACAGGAGTCGCAGTAGAGATGTGTGAATAAGCAAATTAAAATGTTTTTAAAAAGGAAGGTTTATATTTCAGCTCTAAAAGTAAACACGAAACAAGTAAGCTATCGGCTTTACGCCTTCGTCAGACAAAAAAAAAAAACAACTTTTAAGGCACTTACATAAAAAGGCACAGGACTATCAATAGAGAAAAGCGATAATATTATTTCATTAAACAATATAAAATGTATATGATGAGAACAATAAAGAAAATATATAAAGATACAAAAGTGGGTGTAGGGAGAAAAATGTACCTAGAACTCTAGATGTAAATCTATTGAAAGGACTCCCGAAAAAAAATTTTTTTTTAAAGTAGGGGTACGAGGATTAAGGGGCCTGTGGAAAAACGAAAAATGAGCGGAATTACATAGTGAAAGAAATAAAAAGAACAATCAATTAAAAACGAGAATTAGTTGCACCCAAAAAAAAACATAAATTAAGATTGCATGAACTACATCTAGGCCTAACTGGAATCAGGAAGACGGACTGTGCTCAGCGGAGTCTATCTATCTAGAGTTGATAGTTTCATCGTTACCCGTGTTAAAACGCGTGACACTTTATAACACTAGTGACACAGTTGAACCTCGCAACATCCAGAGAATGAGTCGAGTTCTAAATTTAAATATTTCATCAACGTTTAAGCAATAAATTGCGCCAATGAAATCTAATCTGATTTCGAGGGCCTTGGTTTTTCCCAAGAAAACTAAAGGCTCGGCCTAGGTTATCTTTTTAACCTCAACAAACTGAGGCCTTTTTTTTTACAACGAAAAAAAACCCCCGGCTCTTAACTCAGTCCCAATCTTTAATAGGCCAAGTTTGCAACTGAAGTCCCGTGGACTCTTATCAAGACAAACTTTGTATTAGTAATCACAGATAACATATATATATATATATACCTGTGCTTCGTCGGAATAAACCAGTAAGGCCAACCGAAATCGTGGCGTTTTGTTAAAAGTTGAAAGCTAAAACGATGAGGACTCACCTGTTTCATATACCAAAAAGCGCATTTTTGGGTGCGGCTCTGCTTTTTGTTACAAGTTTGACAGGTAGGCCCTTAGAGCTAATAGCTATACGGCAAAGTTGTGAACACTGTCTTTAAATAAAGGGGACCCGTAGAGATAAGAAATGGTAGAGTTACCTCTTTCTCTAAATAAAAGTATTTCATACGTAGGGAACATGCGTTTTACGTAGGTGTCCCTACCCGAAGACAGGTATGTTAGTTAAAAGTCTCTGTGACGCAAGGGTTTATATAGGGTTGATGCGATTCCGTCGAATAAAACCACTGTTAGGCAATTTAGACTTTAATGTATCATACATATCTTGTTAGTGTTATAAATTGTTCATGTGTGTCCTAATACTAAATAATATTAAGTGTTTAATATGTAATTCTTTTTTTCTGTGAATCATAATTATCATAGCCTACATTACATGTGTTGTTGCAGCTATGAGCTATAAATTTCCAAAGATTTTTTATTTACATGCTTGGAGGATATTTTTTTTTTGGGTGAGTTTAGGCCTAATTTCCAAATCTTGCAAGGTCAGATTGTTAAATAATTCAATTACGTTTTTGCTATATTCTTTCATTTCACTGGCATGCATAAACTTACATGGCCTACACATTTTGCAATGGCCGCCATGTATTTGATACTACATGTGTTGTCTAAGTTTTTCTAATTCAACATTTACTTTCGCTACTTGCGAACGTCATGAGACACACAGTAAGAATTTGGACTAGAAAACTTACAAGCACTGTGTGTAAAGAAGCTTATCAGTAGGTAATTTTTCCCAAGCTAAACCTAACAACACGAAGCTATCAATATACATGTAGGCCTGAGCATGTATTCTCTGATTAATCATTTTGGAATCCATTATCAATTAAATATAGGTAGAGTAAAATAATGTATACTACATGGGGTCGTAAAACACAATACATAATACACTGTATGTAATGTTTACATTTCAAACGATTACACCTGTCTTCATAGTTAGGTTTTGGAGACTATTAATGGAGTGCAACTGCAGTCGAGCAACGGTCATGCTACCATTGCCTTGCACAATAAATTCCACACGGGCATGTTTCCGTTTGTAAAACTAATGATTGAAATTCCGCAAAGTCCTACCTTAAAAGTTTACCCAATATAAATTTTAAACTCCTCTGGGACACCCAAACTGGGAGCCGGCATTGATTAAAAGTGATGTTTTCGAGTTCAGCAAAGACCTCGAATACTTAAAAATAGCACCGATTTCGATTGGTTAGGGAAAATTGCACTATCTTGAAGATGATGTAGATTTTTATTGTGTCCCTACGTAAAACGCGTGATAGGTAAGGACAACTGTCCTCGCTAGCAGGGGACCAAGTATGGTGCCCGGCTGAGGTTATAAAAATGTGCACCACACCTCGCCAAGGCTAAGCAGATAATTCATCTGTCGCTTAAAGCCAGTTCCATATGACGCTTGTCCCGTGCGAAAAAAATACGGACGGGCTTTGGTCCGGTGATCCGTTTTCGCGTTCACATGGTGCGTTTCCACGTGAACGCGATGAAGATGTGAATTCATTGAGGATTGGGCGTTCAATGAAGCTTGGGCGTTTCCATGTGAATGCAATGAGGATTGGGCGTTCAATGAAGATTGGGTGTTTCAATGTGAATGCAATGAGGATTGGGCGTTTCCATGTGAAAAAGTGTAGGTGATGTATAGATAGTGACAGAATTATTTTCAATTCTCCGTTCCAGAGACGAACCGGATTCTTCCGTTCGGGACGCTTGACTATTATATGGAAGGTGCAGATTAGATATGCCTCAGTTGTCCCTAAACCCTTGTTGAAAAATACAACTTAGCAATACTAGGCCTAGTGTCAGTATATTTTACGATGCTACGAATAATTTGAGACAAATAAGAAAATCTACCAATTATACTATGACTATGTACTCTAAATCTAAATTGAAATTCATTTTTTCATCTGATTTTCTTTTATTAGACGGCGCCAGCTTATGTGACCAATTGCGGATACAAAAGGAGGTCCGTGATGAGGCCGAAAACTACACGTTTCCTGAACCCTTAAACGCCAATGCCTCTGTTCCATCTCTAACGCAGGGATATGAAAAAACCGCAACGTGTGAAATGTTGTTTAAGCCTAGCTCTTCAACGGACCAAGTAAAGCTGGCGTTTGGAAGTGTAGACCTCGACCCTCCGGAGACACCTGGAAATTACACCACCTGCCGAGACAAGATTGTGCTGTATGATGGAGACAGCACATCTGCTCCGATATTGTCAACCATCTGTGGAGGTCGAACTCCTACTGTGCTCAGCAAGGACAACTCCATTCTTCTTGTGTTTACAAGAGACCCTGCCAACAATCGTAGTGATAGGGGTTTCTCGCTTACATACCAAGCTTTTGAAGACTTGCATAGCCCATGTGGTCAAGGAAGGATCGAAATAACAACCTTTGATGGTCCTATTATCTTCAAATTCTCTGAACAAGACAGCATTTCAAGAGACGATCGTCCTTTTTCGGGGTACCCGTACGGCAAAAACATCTCAGCCTGTACACTATTGTTCGAACCGCTTTTTTCCACTAGTCAAGTAAAGATGGTTTTTGAAAATGTAAACCTTAACCCTCCTGAAATAGCTGGGGATTACGACACCTGCGCAGACAAGATTGTGCTTTATGATGGTAATGCCACATCTGATCCGATACTGGCAACGGTCTGTGGAGGTCTAACTCCTACTGTTTTCAGCAAAAACAAATCTATTCTTCTTGTGTTTACCAGAGATCCTACCAGCAATCGCAGTGAGAGAAACTTCTCTCTCACTTACGAAAGTTTTGAAGACCTGGATAGCTCATGTGGCCAAAAACGATCAGCGGATACCTTTGGCCTAGCTTACAACTTTCTTGAGCCGTCAAATGCCAATTACTCTCCTTTCCACTCAACGCCATTTAAAAAACCTTACCCTTGTGGTATATTGTTTGAGTCAAGTATGTCAAGTCTTCGAACGCATCAAATGCATATGGCTTTTAGAAAAGTAGACCTAGACCCTCCTAAAACTGCTGGAGATTATAACACCTGCGGAGATAAAGTTGTTTTGTATGATGGTAATACCACATCTGCCCCGATACTGGCAACGGCCTGTGGAGGTAGCACTCCTAATGTTCAGAGTACAGGCAACTCTATTCTTCTTGTGTTTACAAGAGACCCTGCCAGCAATAGCAGTCATAGAGGCTTTTCTCTTGAAACCGACACTTTTTTTGAGGTGCCCAGCTCATGTGGCCAAGGAGGGATCGAAAAAACTGCAATGAGCTATCCCAGTGTCTTCAACTTTCCTGATGACACATTCAACATTCCTATTTTCAATTCTCCACAGGTCCGCTTTGATAAAAACATCACAACGTGTGCGATATTTTTCAAACCCGATAGTTATTTTTCAAGTGCTAAATTAAAGCTGGATTTTGAAAGTGTAGACCTAGACACTCCTGGGGTAGCTGGCGATTACAACACCTGCGCAGACAAGATTGTTCTGTATGATGGTAATACCACATCTGCTCCGATACTGGCAACGGCCTGTGGAGGTCTAACTCCTACTGTTTTGAGCACAGACAACTCTATTCTTCTTGTATTTACAAGAGACCCTGCCAGCAATAGCACTGATACAGGCTTCTCTCTCACTTACCAAGCTTTTGAAGACGTGCCAAGCTTATGTGGACGAGAAAGAATCGTAAAGACTGCAGTTCAATCTAAGCATCTTATGTTCCAGTTTCCTGAAGACACTTATAAAGAGGCCTTTTCTATCTCTCCCTTGTATCGATATGAGAAGAACATTACAACATGTGAAGTATTGTTTAAACCATTTTTTTCAGTTGATCAAGTAAAATTGGTTTTTGAATGGGTAGACCTAGACCCTCCTGCGGTAGCTGGGGATTACACCACCTGTCGAGAAGATTGTTCTTTATGATGGAGACAGCACATCCGCTCCGATACTGTGGACAATATGTGGAGGTCTAACTCCTATTGTTCAAAGCAAGAGAAACAACATTCTTCTTGTTTATAACAGAGGCCCTGACAGCAATCGCACTGATACTGATAGCAAGTTCTACCTCACTTTTCAGAGTGATGAAAACACAAACAGGCACAGGAGTTCGACTTTTTTCGATCAAAATAAATGGCATTTTATCGGTGCAGCTTGTGGAGTCGTTGCAGCCCTTCTCTTTTTGCTGAGTGTTGCCTTGTGGAGGAAATGGAAATCTGGACGAGGACAGCAACACAACAACTGCAGTTTAATGCTGACGGCGAAAAGATAGTTCAAGTATGAACGGACTGTTGGAGCGCTTGCCTTATACAATAGATTGTGCGATTTGGTCGTTTTGTTTTGTTTCTGTTTTGTTTTTGCGATGGAAAAAGATTTCACACTATAGACATCCTTTTTTGTCCTTGAATTTAAAATCATAAATACAAAAGATGTTAAACTTACGGCATGATCTTTATATATATGTTAATTTTTAAAAAAAGATTTTAGGTCTACCTCTACTTTCATGAATAAAGAACACGCTTAAAAAAGTTACAATTAGGACATAAAGTAAGGGAGTCAACTGTTGACAGCCCTGTCCATAGCCCGACTTGGTAGGATAACCAGCATCTAACTAGCGAGCATAGTTGTTTTGGTGTAAAGGGATAGGCCAGTGATAGCATTTTATACATACTTTAGTGCCTTGACACATATGGATTTCAACAGTCAGGGTATTACATAAAAGTACCTTATAGGTGCAATGCCTTAGTGTATTCCCTCCTCAGGTTATCTCGCACTCCCATTCATCTGTCCATTAATACTCGTATTGTCTTTCGATTGCAATATGCATTTTTGCATCAACAAGGAATATAATTGGAGGTAGCGTAACACTGTCTTGGCTTGCTGGGATGACATTTTTAGATCGATAATGTAGCACGCTTCCAATAGATGCTACATCGTGCATCATTCTTGTCCAAGATATTCTTAGAAACGTTGGTTAGTCTTGCCTCGCTCAGTGAATTGAAATTTTGAAATTTGAACAATTTTATTGATTTTCCAGGCCGTCGGCCCATATATCAGATGGTACAAAAAAATAGTTATTGACAAGAAGTATACCCTTATAATATGTATATCACTATAGTTCTATCATTTCAAACACACAATAAATTATTTCGATTTGTGCTGTTAGGGCCTACACAGCACACAAGTTGTGATTGTAAACAGTGCATATATTAGATCAAAGAGCATAACCACGAAAAAGGTTAGGGTTTATGTTAGTGTACAATCATTTGATTTTTATAACAATTTACGTGTCAGTATAGATTAAGTGATTCTTTAAAATTATTCTGAGATATGAGATAGTTCTAACGGTGAGATCTTTGTTATTGCAAGAGATAACATTATCAAGGATAGATGGTCTACTCATATTTTCAACATTCAAAAATTCTGATAAGAATATTTCCCTGTATTGCCAGTGTGCTGCGCACCTAAACAATGTATGAAATTCATTCTCAACATATGACATTCCACATTGGTCGCAAGCAGGACAAAGGTTGTCATTTACTATATCAAGTTGAAGGAGATTATTCTTAATAGGAAGGTTATAAGTTCTCAATAGAGCTATAAATCGTCTTGCGCGATATGAACTTACAAATAATAAGTAGGGGGCTGAATTGAGCGTAGGGTGGTAGTCACGATAATTTGGGAATGAGCAATCTATCTTTGAACGCAGATTCTGTAGGCTTAATTCAATTAATCTTCTTTTGACTTGAGAGAGAAAAATGTCCCTGTGACCCACAGACTGAGATATCCAGGCATATCCAAAACCAAGAAAACAGATTAGTTTCCTAATTTCGGACACCCAGTTGACTCTACCGTTCCCATCTGAAACATAGCTTTGTAAGTAACATTTTTTGGCATATTTAGAATTTTCAAGTTCCATCAGTCTTAGCCAGAATTTAATAGCGCGTAGTTGATAAGTAACGAATAGATGGAATCGACCGCACTCTTACAAAGCTAGGCAATTAGGTGATTTTTTTTACCAATGTTTAGCACAGCTTTACAAAACTATACATGCACTTTTTCGATCTGTTCAGATATCTTTACACCCCAAATATCACAACCATATATAGAAGCAGAGGTTTAATTTTTACATGAAAAAAATAGTGAAAAGAATACTTGGTTCAATAGAATCATACCGCCTGCTCAGACTTCTTACTCTGGAAACCAGTCGTGTAGCTTTACTGCATAATGATCCAATGCAATTTGTCCAAATTAAACGTGAGGAACAATTACACCGAGATAGCTGTAATAAGTAGATATATTGATCATGGGTTTTCCTCCAAAATACCATTTCTCTCAGTGAATTCTTTGTGGATGAGACCGCCGACATTATTTCCAGCCAATGTCATTGTGATGATTCGCGCCCCTCTACGGGTTAGAACGACACGTAGACCTACTGCTCGCTTCCCTCCGGAAGACTTGTTCGCGAGTGAGTTTCGTTGAAATTTTTAATCCGCCATCGACAAAAATGAGTTCAGTTTCTTGACAATATGGGTGGGTGGCCCAGGAATACTCGATCTCGGTCTCTCAAAGTTGCCAACGAGCTAATTGAGATCTAGGCTTTCGAAGACGTTTTGAGTGCCCTGAGTCAATTAAGCTTTTGGTCCAGATGAAACTTCAGTCATTTTTGCACAATTTTTTACCCATCATATCATTGGTGAAAATATAAATTTTTAGATAATATTGATTTTTTTAACCATCGTGCTTTAAATATAATTCAGTTATCTAAACTTTAAAGGCTCTATTCCTTTATTTTCTACCTCGCAACCTATATAACCATATCTCAGGCTTTCGTTGAGATAATTACTTTGGTAAAGCAATGTGCAATTTGCTCAGAAAAGAGTAAGGAATATATATTTTTCAAAAATGCCATCAACTACAAATCTTAAGATGGAGACCTTGGCAAAGTTTCCCTCGTGGGTCACCACGCATTGTAAGCAGCCGTTCTCTTTACATATATATTCAACGAACTAGCCGCAACGATGTACTCTTCCGGTCTCCTCCTCGTACGAGCAAAGAGAATTGAATAGCGAGCAAGAGGGAGAACTGAGCCTAACTCTCTGTGACAACAGTGCTAACTAAAGCATGCGAATAGAGCCGGTAAACAAAGCACACGCCTAGTGGTTAAGTGTAGGCTGTAGTAGTATGTGTGTTTGTAGTTGCCGCTATTATCTTTTGAATTTACCGGCTCTATTTCTGTTGCTATGCAGCCATGCGTGTACGCGTAGCCAGCATGTCTCGGCTCTCTTGCTCTCCAAACTTTTTGATACGAGGTACAAAATGCGTCCCTTGTCTCCATTGACTGCCTTTTGAATAGATTGTAACCACTTTGAGAGTTTGCTTGAGCTCGCCGTTGTAGAGAAAATGATCATCTACATAAATTTGTACTTATTTACGCTGTGATGTCACATTTGTGTTCACTTTGTCACAATTATTTAAGATTTTTTCATGTTTTTTTAAAATTCTGCTCTGCTCACATTTGAACTTTTGTAATGTTTTTTTTTCAATCTGTCACATGTTGGAATGTTATGTCACAAAAGAGTTGGAATGTTGCATGTGAGCTCTCTATGTCACATTTGAGCCCCCGTGGTTCATATTTAATCGGACAAAACTACATGTATATAGCTGTTATTTATTATGTTTGCTCTTCTGAATGACTGAGTTCACCAAGACATGATGTGCTATGGGATTGATCGTGAAATGAATGATCTATATTATTTAAAAGTAAAGGGAGCAAAATTATGGGGGCGAAAAGTTTGGATAGCTTATTTAACTCAGTGAAAACGGTGAACTTCGTGAATTACGTTCACGAACCATGTGGACAGATTTTGCCCATTTTTCAGACCCTCCTCCCCCTGTGGAC
>BMAT01007015.1:433609-446342 GCA_019649035.1 Elysia marginata
GGTTACAGTTACAAAGATTACAAAATAACCCAGAAAAGGTTTTGTTGAAAGTTTATATTGCGTGTCCATTCTGATTTGAGACAAATAGCAAAATAGTGAATAAAAAAAGGAAAGAAGTGAAAGAAAAAAATATTAAATGGACCTAAAAAGACCTGGGAGAAGAAAAAAGAGACAGACAGACAGACAAATAGATAGACAGAGGAGAAGAGAGGTTATTAGATGTGTAGTAATCATAGAAATGGAAATGTCACCTCTCTCTTTTTCTCTTCCCTCTGACTTTTTCTTTTCCATTTTTTGCTTACAATTTTCATTATTGCTCCTTCTGACTCATCATCTTCTCCCCCCCCCCATCCTCCTTATAATATATGTATAATTCTTCTGTTTCTTCCGATTTCTCCTCTTCGTTTTTCTTTTCCTTACTGATGTGGTATGATTATATGGGACAGGCAAAAACATTTAATTTGCTTTCTCCTTACTGACTCACTTTTTTTCTCAAAAAGCACTACTTGAGTCTAAGATATTATATAAAATCTTTACGATTGGAAACCTATCCTATAGTGTTATTTTTTTAAATAAAAGAAAACGTATAATTGCTCAGAAAAAAGGATAAACTAAACTTCAAACTTACAAACTTGCTTAGGGTGGGTGGTAGCCTATTTTGGATAACTTTAACTTTGAGCTTATTTCTAGTGCAAGCAAAATATAGAACCTTTGCTGTTGCGTAGCAAAACGAAGCAGAGATTAAAAAAAAGTACAGTGAAATCCTGATAAAGTCTACACCTCGGGACCCCCCCTCCAAAAAAAAATCTGTTGACTTTAAGCAAGGGTTTGACTTTAATCATTACATGTACTACGATATAAAGAAATACAAAATGGGACTGCGAAACAGAGTTGACTTTAAGCAAGAGTTTACCTTAAAGGTGTTGACTTTATGTTAAAAAACTCTTTCTCAATGTTGAAAAAATAGGATATACCACACTGAAAGTGAAACGAAACGAGTCCACCTGGAAAAAATACAAAAAAAAGTAAGAAAACTCATAGGAACAGCGAAAATCTCAAAAGAAGAAAACAGCGTTCGAATGTAGCGCTTGCAAAACTCCAAAACATTTAAATTTGTGACAACAACGTCAAGCCCAATACAAAGATACAATTAAATAGAGCGTTAGTTTAATCAGTGTTATTAGACCATTGTGGTACATAGGCACTAAAGGAAACTGAAGAAAAACAACTAGATGTGTTCCTTAGAAAACAACTTGAGAAAGTGTTAGGAGTAAGATACCCGGTGAAAATCACTAATAAGTCCCTGTATAAAAAATGCAACGAGCGCCCACTTTCCATCTATATCTCATAGAGCCGCAGGCGTCTATTTGGGCGTATTCTTAAAAGAGATAAAGAAATTGCAGCAAATAAAGCAATGAAAAGCTTTTTCAACACACAAGGGGACAAAGTTGAGAGATTTCAGAACCAAGCTGCTCGGCTTATCCTCAAATGTTATAGAACAGAACACGTTACACCCATGCTAAAGCAGCTTCATTGGCTCCCCTTTAAGGCTAGAATTAACTACAAAATTGTTATTCTCTTTCACAAATCTGTTCATAAAAACGTGTCATCATATGTACGTGACCTCGTTTAGTTGTGCAAACCATCCAGACAACTACAGTCTGCCAACCAAATCCTCCTTAAAGTGCCGAAGAAGGGAAGTAAAAAGTTAGCAGATCGATCTTTTACCCGTTTTGCTCCATCAGTCTGGAATTCTTTACCACAGTCATTGAGAGAAATATCATCATTGACTGCTTTTAAATCAAGTCTTAAAACCCACCTGATGCATGTTAATTTCTAGATTTTTTCAGTTTCCCTCTGAACAATATGGTCATGAATGAAAGTTTTGTATGTCTGTAATGAATGGAATGTATCTTTATAAATGAATGTATTTGCTTCATGTTTAATTCTAACTGTATCGCCTTGGGCCTCAAATTTGACGGAGAGGGCGTGATATAAATAAACTACATTATTATTATTAAATACCAAGGGAGACAATGAGAATAACTACATCATCTGTTGTACTTCCCAACGATCTCTCCCAAACAACAACATTACTCATAATCAAAAACGAAGAGGACCTCAACAAACTAAAAAAAAATTGCACAAGAGATATGCCAATGAAGTGTGCTTGCAGCAAGAATACAAAAAGGTGCCAAGACATCACTGTCGGATGACTGAGACGCGAATAGATCAGGAAGTTGAAACAAAAATACTCCTTGCCCAGTTTATATTTTCTTTGAAAAAAAAAAATTGCATATATAATTTTTTACATAGCAAACTTTAAAAATGGGAAATTATAGTAAGTGAAACTGAACACGAATTTTTACGTTTTCAAAATCATTAAATAGTTTATTAATTTTTTTTCATATACATGTATCACAATCATGCGTTACAGTAAATAAATGTAGTCACCATTGAAATTTTATCATAGGCTACATACAAGGTAAGTGTTATTAAATTTTTTTTTTACAATCAGCAGTAATTGACAGCAATGTGATATATTACACAGTCAGTAAAAACATAGCATCTTCAATAGGGTTCAATATTCATACATTAACATGTGTACTGTCTAGGGATCTCAAACAAAAAACAGCAGCTGCAACAAAGCATCTAAAGCTGCAAGCAATATTCTGCAGTAAAACATGAAGCATTTTCAACCAAGGTGCGGTATACACATAATGTGTACTGTGTTTGTAAGACAAGAACATTACAGTAGCTGCAGCACAATAAAGGCTAAGCTACAAATATCTTTCATTAAATAGAATAAATTTGTTCAAACACTAAACTTCAATTTTTTCAGAAAGAGCCAAGGCAAAAAAAAAAAAACTAAGATAAGAAAAGAACAACAAAAAACATAGAATGCACTTTAGTTACAAATAATATTGTAAATTCAATAAAGACTGGTGTACAATGATAAATATAAACAACTAAGAAGGGAGGGGCATAGTGTTGTGTTTTTAGATGTAATGAGGAGGTTTGCATAACTGATCATTTTTAGCAAATTATTTTAAAGAGCAGGTTAAAAGGGGGGAAAAGTATGTCATTTACAAAGAGGAATTAGAAAAACCAACAAGCATTCAGAGAAGCATACACTTAAAACATGCATTAAACAGACCTTCATGTTCGGTATTCATATATTTTAATAGGCATAGGTAGTACATGTAAAAACAAAATGTTGGCACTAAATGGTGGCACTAGGTAACACACACACTCACTCTCTCTCTCTCTCTCATTCTTCTTCTTCGTGTCTCTCTCCCTCTCCCTCTCTCTCTTGCTTCACCATACAGCAATAATCGTCTTCATCACATTCGAGTGGAGCAATAAACACTGTAAGTTCTTAACAAGGGACCTGTGGGATTTCCTACTATCAAAAGAAAACATAAGAAATATTGAATTGTCATACATCTTTGTCTTATTGCTAACATCAAACTATCATAAGCAGCAACTCATTTGTCTTGCAACCAGTCCAATTGAGTCTTCAGTCGAAATTGGAAGTTAGTCAGAACGGCTTTTTTCTCTACTTTCGGATAAAACAGACAGAAAAGCTCTATCGTCCTGCTGTATAAAGTTATACCCGTTTGAAGCCGTCAGGGTTCGGTCTTGTGAAATTTCAAACAGGGGAGAAAATTGCATTTAAACTTAAGAGTTTGGACAACTATACAGGTGTATAGGCCTCAGCAACCATACCAATTAAAATCAAACAAATAAAACACGGAATTCAACATGAATCAGGTGTGAAAACTGTTTAGAAATGGTTAAACCATCAATATCTGAAATTAAAAAATTTTTGATTTTCTGACCACCAACTAAACTTTGAAAGCCTATCTCACAAAACTAAGCCTTTCGACTTACAACTCATTATGACAGAATGCAAGGCATGAATTTCTCTTCTTCTCTGTATTATAAATCACATTTTATGGTTTAAACGTCAATGTCTGAAATAATAGAGAACAGACTGCTGACCATCCACTAAATTTTCAAAGCCTATACCTCAAAACTAGGCCTTTCGACTTACTACTCATTTGGACAGAATGCCAGACATTTACAGTTTGTGGTATGGTGAAACGTGTCTAACTCTCAGCAGATCTGACAAATACTGGTGGTATTCCAAATATGTATGCCAGTTCATCGACAATGGAAAACTCATAATTCATATCTTCTGGGGGGTAGACAAAAACTTTAAACTAATAGGATTCGAATTAGAGACAAGAAGGCTGACAGGGCCCGTCAGCCAATCATCTGCTGTAAAACCCACGCTACCTATGGGTGCTATTACGTCAGACGTTATCATTTTCGGCGCGCAAGTTCTCTAATTATGGGTTAAAAATCTAACACAAAGTTGAAGAGGAGAAATCAAATTAATATCTGGGAAACCTCAAATTATGAGCATTTCAAATGATCAGGGTTTGACTTTGGAGATTCTAATGTACTTCTCAAGAAGCAAAGAGGCTGATTTTGGTAAATTAGATTCTGCTGGCTAGAGTAAAACGTACAGCATTTAATGCAAACTGAGGAATAACAGGACTAAAAGAAACTGAGGCAACAGTGACTTCATCAAGGCTGCCATCTTTGTATCAGCAGGCAGACAAAAACTTGAAACGGCAAATATACCAGTAGCTGAAATTTGGATGTGTATGCTGTATTAGTAATCATCATTCCATAGCTAGAAGTTCTTATCCTTTCTGAAGTCTTGAATATCTCAAATCTTTTATCTCTGCCTCAGTTTTAACTGCTGTGGGTTATCATCCAAGCCAGCTATGGTACCACAGAATTCATGGATTTAGACAAATAATGACAGACAACCATCTAATTAACTATGCAAAGATACAAGCGGGAAGTATACTAAAGACAGACAACATTACAAGCAATAATGCAAACTACATACTTGTAAATTTAAGCTGAGCAACTTCTTTCAATAGCAATTAACAACAGCTTGCTTCAATTAATGCAATTAATAACAGCTTGCTTCAAATAATGCAATTAATAACAGTTGGCTTCAAATAATGCAACTTACAACAGTTGGCTTCAAATTAGGTGAATTCACGCTGGTATGACCTACTGGAAACTCTACTGAAAATTACAGCATATCAAAATATTCAAGTATATTATTCAAAGTATGACACATAGCATGCTTGTAAGACTATGCGAAAATCAAAATGCCCGTATATAGACTATAAACATATGATTGAATTATTATATAAACCTGATGTTCAGGTTCAGCCATGATTTTAAGTATTTTCAGCATTATTAAATTACTCTAGAGAACCTTATTGCAAAGTGTTTATGAGACAATGGCAGATTTCAATTTGCACTTAAATAAATGTAGTGTAAAAATATTGCAAGGCTGTGTAACCAACCCCACCCCCAAATTTCCCACTTCAAAAATAAAGAAGTAAAAAACTGGAAAAGAAACTTTTACCATCTCAGATTGGGTTAAGCAACTTGACTCGGAGTAAGTCTACTTTATGATAATGTAACAGGCCGAGTTCAATACTCTTTGATCAATAGTGTACTATAGAGGACACTATTGCCTTTCATCACAGGTACAGTAGCATAAAGGGCAATAGCTTATTTCTTCTGCACGTGACTGGCTAAAATTGTAAAGCAGTAATAAGAAGGCGTTGTGTGCAACTGTGGCCAAAATTGGGGCAGCAACCACATAGACGCTGGCATATGGTCTTAAAAAAAAGATGTTTATCATATATTTCTAGTATATTAAATAGCATCTTTTTATCCCCTTTTAATTTTCACAAAGTTTTAATCAACTTGCATTTCTTGGTCCGATTTCTCCTCACCATTTGTTACTATGAAGACACACATTTTAATCTTTTCCAAAGACAGGTCTTCATTCTCTACTGCTAGAAAAATTGATGTACTTACTGCTGAGGGGATTTTAGATCAAGAAAATCTGGAAGAAGATTATGATATAGATTAGGGAAGTGGCGTTGAATGTAAATTTAAACATAAAGGTGGAAAGGATGGCATAGACGATGGCAAACATGAAAATTCTTATTTTTTATGTCGTAGTATAAGTGTTACTGGCATCAGCCCCTTGCATTGTAACACCAAAACAGCTCTTGGCAGAGTGCGCATTGCAACCAAATAAGTAAACTTCATGCACAATAATGAAAACCACCAAAGTATAGCTTTATCATTTGTATTGTTTTGCCCACACTACCTTTGTGAGTATTAGCCAGTTAAGGACATAATAATCCTTTTCTCAATCCACATATTTAAATAGTCACTCAAGAAAAGTGTTTTTCATTGGCACAGCGTGGCATGAGCATTCTCTACAATTTATTTTTCAGAATATGTTTAAGAAAAGTTGTAAGTCTACAAAAGATCATCTTCATTACCAGACAATACATCTCTTTGATAGATCCCAAATTTCCAGAGGAAAAACTTTTGTGCTCACATTTAAGGACTCCACCCCATCAGCCCATTGTATAGGTGATATATACAGGAAGTTCATTTTTTGGGGACATACATTTGGAGACATAACGTTGTCAAAAATTAATATGTGACATTTTGTGGGTTGAGAATACAGAGTATATGGATGACATCAGTTCCATATGAATTTGCTATGTTCTCTAACTTTGATCTTTTGATCATTTTTTTTTTCAATCTATTATTACGAGAGGCTTTTGAAACTCTTCTCCATCAATAACCTTCTTTATATATTATAGTCTTTTCTAGTTCAAGGCAACCTAAAAAGAAAAAGTATAAGTTCCTTCTTTTAAAAAATGAATATACATGAAATTCAAGAGTCAATCTGTGCAGGGGACATTAGTTATCAGCCAAGCTTTTAGTAAAGTTCTTTATTTATGCCCATCAGTGCAGGGGGCATTAGTTATTAGCCAAGCTTTTAGTACAGTTCTTAATTCATGCGCATCAGGTAAAACTTTTGCGGAGTTCTCATGTCTTAAAACTTAAGCCCTATGACCATGTATGTGTATGATCTGACCAAGACTGTACCAGGTCATTATGTAATCTTTATGAGTGAAGGTCTGTGTCATCACTATACGCCATCAGTTACTAAGAATCAAACTTTGCATAGTCACTGTCTGTATCGTCAGTATGAGGTCAAGCTTGTAACAGGTCACTGTGTCTATCTGTATCTCAGGGATGCCGCTCACACTTTCCTAAAATAACTGAAAATCCTGGCGCTATGTTCTTGCATAAATTAACTTCAAGCAAAGCATCGTTTAGGGACACTGAATTCTCAGTTTTCGTTGGAACAATCTTGTCCAAAATTTGTGCGCTTATTCAGTTTCTTAGGCGTGACAAAAATGGCAAAAAAATTTTTAAAAATGGCATCCCTGGTATCTCAAACGGCTTTTGACAATGAAGACTTTCTTCTGCATGTGACTAGCTAAGTTTGTGCATGGTTACTTTGCTAACGGTATAGCCTACGGCCTAGCTTGTTCCATGCTACTACCCTATCTGAACTTGGTAAAGCTTCTATAGCGTTTCCTTGTCCTGTTTGTCGCGTGTACAAAGCCGAGCTTGTACTAGATCTGTTTGATATCATCAGTTTCTGGCTTGAACTGTCAAGGTCATTATGTCGATCGTATTTGATCCAGCTTGTACTATGTCAGTTTGATATCATCAGTTTCTGGCTTAAATTATCAAGGTCACTACGCTGAATCGTATTTGATCTAGCTTGAAAACAATCTCTATGCCATCCGCACACCAACAAACTTGTGTCGAGCAAGTAAGCCTCCCGTCTTCTAAATATGGCCGGCGAACATTATTGCCTAGTTTACTTCGTCATCTGTAGACAACCAAGCTTGTGCCAGTGGGTATTGTCCCTGGAGAGGTCCATCTCCCTCAGCGTGATGTAGACTGCGCCCAGGAAATTGTTCTCCATCAGTCGACCCTGGTCCCACACAGTAACTTGTAAAACACGGAACATCAACTCCTGTTCTCGTAGCTCGTATTGGAGCTGGTACGGAATGAGAGAAGGAAAACAAAGATTGGGGGTGTTTTGAAACGAGCTCTAAAGCCAGCTAAGCTTTAGAAGAGTGCCTTTCTGAGAGTGATCCTCATTTTCTTTATTATTTTGTTGTTATTATTATTGCTATTATTTGATATTTATTATTGTAATGATTTCTATTATTATCGTGGTCTTCATCATGATTATTAATATCACCACCACCACTACTACTACTACTACTACTTCTACTAGTACTACTACTACTATTACTACTGCTGCTGCTGGAGAGGCTACGATTTGAAATCAATCAGTTTTACCGTTACTCTTTTTAACATTGATTATAACTATCATCTTGTAGTTTATAGCCTAACGACTCACCAACTCGTTGTAGGTAGGGTGGCTTGAACTCTTCACCACTTTTGTCTTCAGTTTGGTCAACTTCTCAGGGTCCGGCAGCAAGTAGGTTTTCACATATGGACTTGGCAGCTGAGGTGATTCGGGCTGATAGGAAAACATACACATAGAGAGAAGAGAACATTGTATTTGAAAATAATATTGAAATAAGAAAAGAATCATTTTCATCTAAACTAAGTCTTGTAGGTCTTCGCAGTTGAGCACAAGTCCTATATTATAATGAAGAGCCGGTAAGGAGGCGGCCATTCGAAAACCGAGCGTAGTGGCAACATGGTATAAGCTATGTTTCTCTAAAAGGCAAGGCCATGGGTGCTGAAGACTACTTCTCTAGACTGTTAATTTCTTACCTTTAAAATCTTTTGATCGTTTAATTGCGCAGTGGCTGCCTACGCTATAAATTCTCATTGCAAAAACATTAGTGATTGAAAGGGTTTAAGGTGATTAGCAGCGGACTCAAATAGAATTCAAATAAAAATAGCTGAAAATGCTCAAGTGATTTGAACTGTTGGTTTACAGCACCTACACTGTTGTGACTTAAAGATTATGGATTTCACCAGATTACCACTAATCTTCACACTATATTGTAAACTGTAATGTGCCTGACAACTGCTCCAAACGACATGTTATGTTATTATCATTATATTGAAAGGCATTCAGATTGGTCTTTTCCAGGGATGCCCTCAAAACAGAAAAAAAAACCCTTATCTTTTTTTGCTTGCTTTCAGACATTTATGCAAAATGAAATCACTGAATACAAGATACGTAAAAAATAGTATGCTCAAACCAAACCAAACAAGCCAAAAACCTGATAACTTCAGGTTAAAACTTGGAAAAGGGCATCCCTGGGTTTTTTTTCACCACCAATGGCTTTGAAAGTCAAATAACCTGTTACTGCAATAAGTTCACTATGCATTAGAGCAGCTTCTTGTTCTTCTCAATTTTTTTTTTATTTAGGAGAAAAGAGATCAAGAAAAAAAGACTTCATGATGGAGAGAACAACTGACCAGGCCTCGTACGTGTATCACCAGGACTTGAAGCGCATCCTTCTTGAACTGGATGGAGAGTTTTATGTCCCCTTGAATGCCCTGGTTTCCCGTACTGTTGGTATTTGCAGCGGGCTGGACAGGAATTTCTGTACAATGGTTGAAGGAAAAGAAAAAGAAAAAGAATATGAAAGATGGGTAAGGATGACAGTAAAGTAAAGAAAATTTTTATACAGCGCCTAATCCAATAAAATGCTCTATGCGCTTTACATGGGTTCTCCAAATTACCTTCAGAACTCACAGAGGAGCAGCAAATAAAGCGCATCACTCTAGCATACTGGCAAGATCTTTCACTGCGTATATTCAGGTACTCTTTTAAAGCTAGAGTGAGGCAAAGAAATTTGTTTCAATAGCCTTTCTCCAGGCTAAATTATGACCTGCCAACACAGGGCTTGAACCACAAACCTCTAGATCCAAAGGCTCAGCATCCACCACTAGAACACAATGCCACACATTTTGTCGGTGATATCAGTTACTAGTGTAATAGACATTTTGGGCGAAATCCACCATGCAAATACACATATCATAATCTAAGTCCTCTTTAATCAGTTGTTGAATTATAGCATATGCGCTAACTCTCAGAATAGACGTTCAATACAATTAAAAAACTTTAAACGGCTCTCCTGCAAAAGTAGCAAATTGTTGGTTACGCTAGTATGACGATGTCACAACTGAACTGATTGGATGGCACTGTGGCAGGTTGGTCTGTAATAATGTAGACTGCCGTTTTTGCATTTTTTTTGTGTGTGTCCTCTTCCTTATTAAGTATGTCCAAACAGTTGGATATCTCTACCTTGTTCTCAACTTAGGTACCATAATCAGCAGTGTAAATATTGTGATCGATCTCATGAACTATAGAATCGAAATAGAAAGGAAGATTTGAAATTTAAACTCTACCTTCTAGACATGAACCAGATAGTGAATTAACAAACTTTTACTCCTACAGATTTAAAAAGGATACCACTTGTACTAAGTTCTGTCTTGTACTTTTCGTTATTTAAATAAATGTTTAACATTAAATCTTATTGACCCAAATGGATTGTGAGATGTTGAGAATAAATTCCAATTACCTCCTGTTGGTTTTTTCTCTCCCTCTTGCTCATCCCTCAACAAAGGATGGAAGAATGTGTGTACAAGTTCACACTGAAAGGACACAGAGAGGTAGAAACGATGAACATTCAAAGACAATACATAAAATTCTTATTCCGGACTTCGGAGTGGATTCACGAAGATTTAAGTAACTTGATCACATTGAAGAGCATTTCCCCAGAACTCAGTATGAATTCTACCACTTTGTGCAACCATCTAATCTTACCAAAACAATCTTGTTGTAGCGGTAAAGTAGAATGCATCACATTGAAAACGCTTCAACTTTATTTTCAAAAGTCTATAAAATTGTCCCGGCCACAGAGCAGCGAGTTTTCAAATTTTGCACTTTGACATTTTTAACGATTCATCATTTTACAAAATAATTTTAAAAATAGTAATACCCATAGGGCAGGTTAATAGTTTTAAGTTTATATTATTGCCATACATTTAAAAAATCCTTTCTTTTTACCTGAGAAATTTCTGATGCTTTCTGCCAAAGTTTAGAAAGGAAATTTCCAATTTCTCTGTTGCGACTTTCAGCGACGGTATGAACATTGCTTCTGCCCACCACGAGTCTGCATATCAGGAGATGGTGCAAAAAAAAAAATTAAGATCTCTTTTGAATCAATGGGTAAATAGCTATTTTCTATCCGTTGTTGGTCATGCTGGATTTATGGCAGACTTTCTATCAGCTCAATCTACCACCACCTCTGATACCAAGGCTCAATGGGGAGAAGAAAAATGAGAAGGTTAAAACGCAGACAGAAAAAAAAATGAGGACATACATAGCGCTCAACAAAGATTTTGATTAAAATCTAACAAATTAAATTATTTTCTTCATATTTTATACAGATTTCATGTACTTTTTTCGTTGATATGGATATAAACTAGAATAAATACATATGTCTCGCATTAAAGGGTGAATGAGTCAGATGTCGCAATTTTGACTTTTTAAGGAGTTGCCGTTTTGAACAAGACATATTTCTAGACTTCCATAAGTAAAAAAATTTTTTATAAAATGATATGGTTTTTTTTAAAAGTAATTCAAACTTTTGTTAAGTTAAGCAAGACATATAAAGATATAGCTGTGTAAGCGGAAGTCCTGATAATGTAAATAGAGATGTGCTTCTGCAAGAAACCTGAACTTGTTAGGGAAAGAACCTTGCAGAAACTGAATAACAATCCTGCGTCCCGCCACCCAGCACTGCCAGAATCGTCATCATCATCAGCATCATTATCATCATTGCTATTATAGTTGCTGTTGGCGATACTGTCATTACTGTTTTTATTCTTTTTGTTTGTTAAACAGCACACATAACAAGCTATTACAAAAGAAAGGATCATGCAACATATCCGTGACAAGACACAGTGAAACACTCAACAAACCTCGTAGAGAAATTTGGCCATGTGACCAGAGGAAACATTTCGTTCAGCTTGTCTCGGAACTCCACAAACTCCTCAAACCGCCTGAAGATGTAGGTTGGCACTTTCTGACCTTCTCGCTTTACCTTCAGGATAAAAATCTGGATAGATGAGAGATAAGGGGGAAAAAAAGTTTGTTTGTTAGATTGCCATAAGCTCAAAGAAAATCCCCAAAATTTGCTATTACCAATTTTTCTTTTTTTGGTTCAAGACCATATCAATTCGACCCAACTATATGGGACTTGATTACTGACTTCTGCTTTAGCTTTTCATCATCTTTGAACAACCACAACTGCCGTCATTGAAAACATGCCATTCTCTATTAGATAATTTTCAAATTGTATCACTGATGGATTTTTCCAATTATTTTAAATGGGTCAAAATATGAAAAATGAAGTTCAAGACTCATTTTCTAATAATTTAGAATTTTAAACTGCTTAAAAAGCCTTTACTTTAAGTTTTCAAACTCAAAATAAGTCATTAAAACTGCTTACATAATGCTTTTCTGGGGTGTATCTCTTCTGGTAGCCTTCTAGTTCAACTGTAGATATCTTCCCATCAGATTCCATGCTGGAGTCAGAAATGTAGGAGATATAAGGAAAAAAAAGAAACTATAATTGCTAATTTCATTTTAAACAACAAGTTGCAAAGCTGGCACATAAAAAGAAATGGTCTGTCATGTAGACACAACATAGTAGTTGCATGTCTGTATTTTCACATTTTGAAGTGAATGGATAATACATTTTTCTGAAATTTGCAATGTTCTAAAATCACTTGGTATTTTTGT
>BMAT01007016.1:16578-26845 GCA_019649035.1 Elysia marginata
TATAGAAATAAATCGGTCAAAGCGATTTGGCGTTAGTTTAACCGTAGCATGCATTTAACTGGCGTGCGTTTAACCAGATACTACTGTAGCAGAAATGAAGGTCACAGATGCCGTTAGACCAGGAAGAGTTATTGACATTTAATAGAGGGAAAAAGGGGCGTGGAAAAATACCATTACACCCGGAGTTGCCGTTAAAACGCTAGCTGTTATAAATAGACTCCACTGTGACCTAGCAAATGAAGTTTGTCAAAAGCCTTGGCTGTAAAGAAGGCCTAATCTAAAAAAATAACAATAATTAAAATTACCTAAGAACTTGCAATTTTAAAGCATTATGGTAGGGCCGTTTGGATTGTAGGAACTGGGTAGAATTTTATCCAATCATCATGAAACTTGTACACAACTCAGGATACTAGTCAGTACAAGTTTCCATCACTGCCTTGTGTGTAAATTCAGTTCTTAATTCATATTGTCATTTCTTTGTACATAAGCCTGATGCTAACCACAAGCAAACAGGTATTAGTGGAAAGCTTATGAAAAGTACACATTATTACACTTAAAAGTTTACGTGTTGATATTTTTCTACCTCACCTGGCTAGACCGATTTTAGTAACAGACCCTTAGATTTCCATTTGATCAAAATGCTGAAAAACCAAAATGATCATTGCCAAGGTAGGTGTTTTAAACTTGTTGTTACATGGTCTACCTTAGCTTAATATGTTTCAAATACCACATTTTAGAAAGAGGAATTGTTTACAAAATGTTATTTTTATAGTTTAACTTTTATGAGGGTTTGTTGCTTAGACTAGGAGCAACCGTCAATTTAAATTTGTCTGAAACCAGCAAGAAACAGCCATTTTTGCTCCCAACCAGTTGTCAATCTGTAATACCTAATAATATTAGGATTGCTTTCCCCTTGTCAAAATTTTAACTCACCTTTATAATAGACTCTTCTGCCTTACAATACGTAGCAGTACCTTTCAAATACATAGTCATTTTTACATAGTTAAAATGGCACATACTGGCAAAAATGCATTGAACTTTGACCTAAGATCTTTTGTCAACAATAATGTAATTACAAAGAATACCTGGTTTTCAAAACAACAATGCTTTTAGCTTTTCAAACTTTTGGCATAAAAATAAAACAGAAGTACCGGTACTCAATATGTCTAAAAAAAACATTGAGATCGCAAACAATCAAAGTAAATGGCTTAAAACAGTTTCACATAAGATCACAGTAAATCAGCTGCCATAGCAAGATTCCTTAGGAATTGATCTGTACAAGGAAAGTGAGCTGATAATAAAATGTCTGCTGGACACTAAAGCTAAAGTAGTTCTTTTTTTTATTACGATTGCATACAACATAAATTTAGAGTTTACATTGAGTTATTTCCATTTCTTAGCCTTTAAAAAATATTTGGATACTTCCATCCAAGCTTTCTTTTGTCTATTCCCCAAAGTCATTTCCTAGATATTAGGGTGTATAGATTTGATGAGTTAATTGTCTTGCAACCAGTTAAAATGAGGTGGATGTCATAAATTCTTATGTGGAAGAAAAGCCTTTTAACTTGTCTATTGATTCCTCTCTTCCTCAGTATTTTAAATAGAAATAAGTTTTAATGTCTTCATATAATATGAAAATAATGCCATGCAATCCCAATCAAATGTATTGAGACACGTTGCTGTCTTGTAGAAATTTGTTTGAAAATAAAGTATTTAATATTTTTCCCATGAAACTAAGACATAATTTTCAGTAAAAACACTTTAAGACAAAGCCACAACATTTTTGCTTCAAAAAATGAAAACTGAATTTAGGAAAAATCCTCTTAAGTCATAATTCAAACAAAAGAGAAAATGTGCAAAACCCTGTCATTCCTTTGTCCAGACAATCAAAACCATGTAAGAAATTAGCCCCTGTAAAATAATTTATGAGGCAATCTGGGGTAATCAGAGAGATTAGATTTTCTACAGAGTTATAATTATTTTCTAAAAGTGCATTTATCTCCTTTGAAAGGTTGAATGTATTGGAATTAACTTACCCACAACCCAAGATTCTTCTCTTTTAAGCAAAGAAAACTGGTTATGAAGAAGCATATTTTTTTTTGTATTTTAAAGGGCTCTGACTCAAAAATAGTCTGAATGACTTGGAGTGCCTTATTTACTCTGGTTCAAGTGGTTGCATCACATTTCAAAACCCAGAACCCATAGCCAAATCCTAATATATAAATATATATATTATATAAATATATATATAGATGTGGTACATTACAATGTTCTTAATAATGAAAGTTATTAAAAATGCAATTTTGCTAAAAACGAAAAAAAATTAAATAAATTTGTGAAATGGGTGCCTCTGATTCAGGGAGGAAAAAATCTCTTGTGAGGTAAAAAAATTGTTGCTTCTAAAAAATTTAATTGGGATAATTCTTAATTTGTTGTCAATGTCTTTCAAGAGTTTCAGGAAAGAAATCCCTGACGATTTCTTTCTTATTGACTTTACCCATGGCATTACGAGGAATCAACTGGATCACTTTCAGAACAGTTGGTATCTGATAAGGTGGCATCTTTTTTGCTGCCCAGCTGCGTAGATCTGACAGTTCCATTGAGGTTCCAGCCTTTAACACAACAATCACTGCCACCTATACAAAAAGATAAACAATTAAAGAAAACATTTAAAACAAAACGTAAATTAAATTGTTAATTTTGCAAACTTTAAGCTCAAGAGAAAAGGGCAGGAAAATGATCTGAGCTCTCAAACAATTTTGACTCCTTTAAAACTTGAAAAACCTGCATTCCTAACACAAACAGCAGACGAGCTAATGTACATGAATAAAGTATTTTAAGTATCATGCCCTCTTTTCTTTAAACATAATGGCTTGCATCTTTTATAGCTAATTTTGGTTTTATCCAGGTTGTGAAAACATTTTTTTATAGAGGAACTCACAAGATTGTCATGTTAGAATGAAAGAACAAAAAAAGGCTTTTTAAAGATTTACAAAGGTCAAATCATACCCTTTGACCCCATGTAATGTCAGGTAAGCCAACAACAGCACACTCTACGATGTCTGGATGTTCCAAGAGATGTTGCTCAACACCTAAAGCACTAATCTTGTAGCCTCCATTTTTTATCACATCTACTGATGTGCGGCCCACAATGAAGTAAGCTCCATTTTCATACTTGGCTGTGTCACCTAGTAAAACAAAATGCGTATTACTATAAAAAGAGTACTGTCACTTAAAATTGATTTTTTTTTGCTATACACAGACCAGTTTCGATATTTCAAACCCCATGGAAATAAAATTTCAATATCCGTTATACAGAAGTCGAAATACAGTCCAGTTTGAATATTTTTAACCACACCGGAAGAAAATGTCACTTCAAATTGAATAAGGAGAACAAAATTGTTAATCTGACTTAAAGTTAAAATGAAACAACTGCTTAAATCATCCAGGATTGAATTACCTGGACATGACTGTATGAGCAAAGATAACAGTTGAAGGATAAAATCAGTAATCAGAATGTAGTATGTATAAAGCAAATATTCAAATTATTCAAGTTAGAATTATATGGACGCAACTGTATCACCTTGAACACAGGCTGGCGTAGCCTAGGCCTGTGATAGGTTAGTGTGTTTCGACCATGTGGCTAAAATAGTATCGCATATACAATGTAACGGATCAGTTTCAAATTTTCAGACCTTGCAGAAGAAAGATTAAGATTTACATTGACATAGCTTTTGCCTGAGTCCAATTATGCAATCGTCAGTATTTTGCTAAATATAGAAAAGAAAATGAATTTTAATTGCTTTAGAGTAGACCCTCATGATTCTAATGAAAATCATACGAAAATAAACCTCAGTCATTTAACCTTTCAACCCAATTTATAATTAGGACAATTCAATCCACTTCAAAGACAATACTGGACTTGAAAGAGAGTAAGGTTCTCTCATTCAGGCTCCAGGTAACTAAAAACTGCGATGTGAGAGGTGTTTTAAAAAAATCATCAAAAAAATATAATAATTCAAATATAAAAGAAAACAAGCACACTAACATTATTAGGAAGAACAAAATTTTGTTTTGATACACAGAATATTTGAGATAAATCAGGTATACACATCCACAGTGAAAATTAGAAATTTTAACCAAAACTAGGCTGGACTGCACTGGCAGCCGGTTCGGATTATCTACTTAAAGCAACGGCAGTATCTTTTTCTTTTTAAAGATAAAAAAAAAGTTTTCACGTCAAACATCAAACCAAAATTCATCTAGCTTCCAGTCAGTGCCAAATAAATGAAATAAGTATTTTCAATTACAAGAGTGAAATCCTTTTCCTAATAAAAAGTTGACTGTGTAATCCCATAAAAAAGTACTAAACGAAGGCTGATAATTAAGAAAGAAATGAGTTTAAAAGGAGTGCAAGCTCCTCTAGTTCTTATTTGGAAACTATTACCAATGTTTCAATCCATATTTCTAAAAAGAATGTTCAAATTGGTTCTAAGCGTTTTATAGAACTTAATCAAGACATGCAAAATTTTGAAGTCTTTTTTTTTGGTAAATGCTTTCAAATGCCTCTTTGATTATGCATGTCACAAAACTACTTGATTCATCCTATGTCCTAAATACATAAGCCTACCTGTTTTGAACCAACCATCTTTAGTGAAAGTTTGCAGTGTTTCTTCAGGCTTGTTCCAATACTCTTTGAATACAGATGGCCCTCTTACAAGCAGTTCCCCTTGTTCCCCTTCACAACCTGTATGGAAATGTCACAAGAACACTCTTATATGATTTTTCAATACCATAGTCTGTTTGTAACTTAAGTTTTAGAGATAACTTGAGTGTGAGAGAAGCAAAATGAGATGCATTCTTTCCGAAAATGCTGTAAAAGAATTAAAGAAAACACCTTGGTTCATTGGGATTTAATTAAAAAAATTCACAAACATGTGTAAAAACAGTTTATTAATTTTACCCCTAAGAGAGCAAAACTGTATATCAGAATAACTAGTACAAAGCTTGATTTTTTACAAACTTCCAGAGCTAAAAAGGACAAAAACAAAGAAATATGATTATTTTTTTATTAAAATTTATAACAACTTTAAACAGGACTAAACCATTTAAATGCTTCTTCACCTGCTTTTATTAACAAAACAACAAACCTTTTGTAACAATTGTCCGTCTTGAATCTCCTTCAGCCAGAAGATCATAGCCAACTGGGCTGTAGACATTAGGCTTGACTATTCGTACCTCTACATCTGGTAAAGGATTGCCCACTGAACCTGACAATGTAAAAAAAAAGTTTTGGAAAAGCCTTTTTAAAAACAGATGTGGATGATGCTTGGTAAATCAGTTAAGCATATTGGTTTAGGTGTCACAAAGCGCATTGAGGCACCAAAAAATATCAATTTCTTCCATTGTTTTAGATAAAAGCAACATAGTTGGTAAAATGTTATTTTCCATTGTTAAGGTAAACTTTCTTTTCTATGAATTTTTTTTTACAATGTCACTCTAAGTTAACATCTAATCTGATTTAGTCTCAGATATAAATTTTACAATGAAGTTTTGTTTGCCATTTTGGGCTTGATTGCAAAAAAGCAGCTCCTAATAAGATTTCATTACGCGATTCACACACATGCCTACAAGAAAAAGAAGGCAGGCAAAACAGAGCTACATGCAGCATAACAGAAACTGTTTGGCTAACTCATGATTTAAAATTTACCTTAGACTTCTTTATACCCTTAACAAAGTTGATGATGTCATGACAAAAGATAGTATTTCAATTCATGCACTAATTTTATTACCAAGGGTGAAAGTGTATTACAAAAGCAAAGAATTTTAACTTGTAACTTAGAAAACTTGATGAACAACACATGTGTAAACTTATACCTGGTACTCTTTCTCCATGAAGTGGGTGAGAGAGAGCCATTCCTATCTCACTCATCCCATATCTCTCTAAGAGGTGGTGACCAGATATCTCACTCCATCTTTCAGAAACAGTCCTTGGCATAGCTGCTGATCCACAAACCATGAGTCTAGCAGAAACAGGACAAAGACAGACAATCAGTAGAGTATCCTCATTATCTGTATCCAATTCTTGCTTAAAATCAATGTCTTGTTTTGTGTTCGTATATTGTACATGCAAATTTATTATGCTCAAAATCAACTTTTGATGAAAACCATTTTTTTTTAACCAAGACAAAGACTTACCCAGGTTCCATGTTAAGGAAGTTTAACATTTTTGAGTCCTCATTATCTTCAATAATTAATGAGTTTAAAATTTGGTTTAACCATCAATGGAAAATTTTCATCACTTTTGATAACTGTAATGTAAAGAATCAAATGAACCAAACCTACTAGATATAGTCTTTTTAATTGAAGATATGCATTCAGAAAACCTATGGCACATCATCCTATTTTCTCATTGTACATGAAAATCAAATCCAGTTATATATATATATATACCGGTACCCCACATATCTGACAAACTGAAACATTCTAAAAATAATTTTGGACACAAAAGAAAAATCATTCAAATGTCAGAGCACCCCAAATTACCATTAAACCTTGAATGCTGCCAAGTGTTAAAAAAATAACAGTGACCAAAATTTTTTATCTCTAAACCAAAATTTGATCTAGCAAAAAGAAGAAAAGTTACTATTCTTGAAAATAAGATTCAATTAGCACAAGAACAAAAAAAAAAATGAAAAAAAAAAAAAGCCTAAAAAATGGAAAGAAAAACACACCAAAAAAGAGAAAACTAAAATTTTATTTTAACGACAAAGTTTTGCTCTAACCTTATATTTTGAGATAATGAAAGTTTCAGGAAATTAGCACTCATGGTGTCATCCTTAGCTTCAACATTTTCCTTAAAATACTCCATTAATTTGATATAGACAGTTGGCACCGCCATGAAAAGGTTGATGTTTCTGTCCAAATTTTTCACTAACGGAGTTGTCAAAAGATTCCACACCTGCAAAAAAAATGTGTAACCTGCTTTTAGAGAGCAATGGAAGTGCTTTCAAATAGCTCTTTGAATAGAATAATTCAAGGAAAAGTTTAAGAAGTATGTTTGATACAAAAATTCTTTTCTCCTTTAAACCAAATTAGTCAAATATTTTGAGAATTTGTTTACTTAAAAGCATAGTTGAAGGTTCAGTTGCCAAATTTTACTACTGTCATTTAACATAATGAGAAACAAAACTTTGAAAAGTGCAAAATACAACATTCCCTTCAATGTTTGCACAAGCAAAAAACGTTTTTACGTTTATAATAAGATTCAACTGAGCAAAAATAAACCATTATCTTACAAGCAGCTCACAGAAGTTAAGGACGTTTAAAATTAAACCCTACCTAGAATCAAAGCAAGCTTTCTTTAGGCTAACAGAGCTTTAATTGGGTATTTTAGACAGTGTTGTATAAAAAAATAGCTGTGAAAATCCATCAAAGTTTCAAGAGAGCTGGATTAGTATTACCAAGAAAATATGATTTGCATGGAGTGTCCAAGAAATTTAAAAAAACTGGGTGTTTTCTTCCCAACTTATCCATCTAAGCTAAATCATCCTTTTTTTTAATACTAATTTCTTGCCATTGGGTCAATATCATATCAAGCTGGCAATTTTAACAAGGTAAGCCTGTCATGTCTAGTAATAAGTATGGTTGTTGGTAAGCAGAAATACTAAATGCCAACTGACTTATCATAGCTTTATTTTGTAAATTGTAACCACAATGTTTACCGTAGCAGCATCAAACTTTGGCTCCATAACACACACTGCACTAGAGGCCAAGGATGTGAGAACAATGTTGACAAGACCATGCACATGGTGCAGAGGAAGGACACACAGGATGACATCACGAGAGGACCAGCCCCAAGATACCTGCATACCACTCACCATTGATGACAAATTTCTGTGGGTGAGGACAACACCCTGAAAACAAGAAGAAACAAAATTTGTTCAAGATCCGTTAAAAAAAAAAAAGATGAGTACATGTAATTGAATAAAAACTCCCAATCAAGCCCTTAACAAATATATTTGTGCAAAGATGATTAATCCAAATATTTCAGAGGCACACTGCAGCATTCTTATGCAAAATGGTCTGATCAATTGGGTTCTAGCAACACCTATATGCTGGTGTCACTCACCTTAGGTCGCCCAGTAGTTCCACTTGTGTATACTATCAATGCTGGCTTCTGCATGACTTGCTCTGCAGGACTATCAAACCACCTTTGCTTTCTTGACTCATACTGCTTTCTGACTTTCCTTTAGAAATAGAGAGTGAGAAAAAAACCCACTGATTGAAAATTGCTAACTGTACACTTGTTGATTGGTGAAAGTCTACTTCAATTATTAAGTGTCTGTTCTTAAAATTCTGTTTACCCTTATAATTATTTCATTTTCCTGAAAAAAGAAAAAAATACAGTGGAATCCTGATAAAGTCAACACTCCGGGACTGAAAAAATGTATTGGCTTAAAGCAAGAGTTGCATTTAACCATAACAAAAGTATAAAGAAATAGAAAATGGGACTCCAAAACAGAGTTGACTTTAAACAAGAGTTTCCCTTAAAGGTGTTGACTTTAAGTGGATTCTACTGTAACCTCATCTATCTATTCAACTTTGAAACTTTATCAATGGTACAAATGCAGGTTAATTTAAAAACCGTCAACAAATTTTTTTTTAAATAAGAGAGAGGTAGGGGAAGGTGATTGTTTTGTTTTTTTTTCAAACTAACTGTGTATTAACAGAGAATAAACAGAAATTAATGTCTCTTCTTGATTTCTTACTTTGGATTTGATGCATGATCTGGCTGAAACCATCTATTTCTGTCATAGGATTGTGCAATATCTTCTCTTGAAATAATTTTGACTTTAATGCCCAATTTCTCTGCCACAGGGCGAATACTATCAAACAAAGTTTCTGACACTAAAACCAGAGAGCACTGGGAATCATTGAGGAAATATTCCCACTCTGATGCTGGGTGACTTGGATGCAATGGCACACTAACACAGTTGCATATCCATGATGCATACATGCCAACTACATAGGATGCAGTTGGCTCGGTCAGCAAAGCTATCCTCTCACCATTAAGCTTCATTGAATCAGTGGCTGAAAACAACTGCAAAATTTCAACAGCCAAACTCATGCTGTGGTGCAAAATATCTCCATACTTTAAAAGCCCTTCTCTGTCAACAATGGCTGGGTTCTCAATATTTTTTTCTGCATGTAAGAATACAGGCACTTGTGGAAGTGTTGATTTGTTTGAAATTTGGTGGTAATAAGACCTTTCATGCAAATGATAAGGAAAAAGATTACTGCCTTGGGCTCTTGACAGTTGGTGATAATTCCGTAGCTGGCTCAGACAGAAGGCCTGTTTTCTTTTAAAGTTGTATCTCACATTCACCATCATCTGATTTGGTTTGGTAATGTGATATGACAGGGCATAAACAAATCCGGTTCTTCTGCTTTGTGCAGTTTTGCCAACAGAGAGGACCCATCCTTCAGACAGCTTTAAAGAGTGGTGTGAAGCTGGATCACAAAATATCTGTGAAGTCCTACATAAAAAGCGTAGGACCAAAACCATTTTTTTCTTCAAAACCAGCACCCTGTAAAAAGCACAAAGAACATAATATTAAGTTTTGAATATTTATCGATAAGATTTAAAATTTAAGAACTATAAAGATTTAAAAATCTGAATAAATAATGCAAGGACTTGGAATACCTAGTTAAAAGAAAACATTAAAGTTCAGCAGATTTTTCTTATATTCCTCCCACTTTTTATGGAAAACTGGATCAAGTTTCTTTTCCATTTGCATACTTAGTTTTCACGTCAGCAATGAAATTAATTGGGCCTCTGAGAGCTTTCCCTTGAAATGCCTCTTCCATTTACTATCATATTCTAGTTCTACAAGATAAAAAAGATCATGTCTTGTTAATTGTCTATGCATTGCTTACATTTGACTTAGGGCAGCCTTAGTAACTGACTGAAAATAATTGAAAGGTTACTGTCTCTGTCTTGCTACTAGTAGAGTAGGATTAGCTTGTAACAGTGTGAACAAGAGAAAGTAAGAAAAGTTCAAGGAAGAGGTCTCATTAGTGTTGAATCAAGCTTGTGATAAGTCCAGGTGGTGGAGCTAGGTTTGTTTGACCATGTGTACTACAAGTGACAGTGTGTACCGGTATGTGAGCAAAGACACAGAAAAAACATTTTAGTTGTAATGGGTCACATACAGCAGAGATAGACGGTGGTGGTGGTGGTAGTAGTAGTAGTAGTAGTAGTAGT
>BMAT01007016.1:51373-61862 GCA_019649035.1 Elysia marginata
AAAGGCTGCTGACATGTCAATCCCAGCGATCTTGATTGCTATGTTCTGTATGTTGACCTTCGCTGCCACTTTGACATGAGGTCTTATTCTTTCCAATACTATCTTAGATAGGGCTTTTCGTATGGTATTTAGGAGCGTTATAGGTCTTAAGTTTTTGGGTGGTCCTTTCGGTTTTCCTGGTTTCGGAATTGTGAATAACATTCTTTTAGAAATTGGGGGAAAATCATTTAAATGCTTGAGATTACTATTGGTTTAAAGAGATTACTAACTAAAAGTTGAATTTCTATTTTATTTCCAGCCATCATTTGAATGACTTTTTTATATGATCAATTTTCTCAATTTCTATATCCCAAAAACTCAACTTATTTAGTGCTGCTGCCACACATATAATCTTGAGAAACTCTCCTTTTATAGAGAAAAGTATAAAAGAATAATAATAAAGAGAAAAATAAATATTTTAAACATTTTTTCACCTCTAGCTTTTCTGTCTCCGTGTCTGGCGGCCGTTGGTTGGGGTCCTCTCAATCTTGGTTTCATTGGCTTGCATGGGTGCCTTGAACTCGGGGATAATGGGCCATTCAAGGTACATTATAGTCATTAACAACTGTTACCTTTCTTTAAAATTATGTTTTTAAGAATGTACTAAAAGGTCTACTCCTTGTAGCAAATCTAAATTGTATCATTTTGGTTAAGTATCCAGACTCAGTTTATGTTTGTTTGAAAAACTTTATACTTTTGTGATCTTTATGAGAGCTTGGAACAGAATATGTGTCAATAAATTAAAAGCTATTGCAACTTGCATCAAATTTTAATTGAATATTGCAGATATAAAATCAAGCTTCAAGATTGTATTACAATGCATTTTTGAAAAAAATAATACAAAACAACATAACACCAAGATAGTAATATTAAAATCTCAGGCAAAAGGTATTTAATTTGTTGTTTAAAATGCATGTTTATAGACTTTGACCATTTGTGTCATCAGCATTAATGATTAAGCAGCTGAAAATGAAACATAAAAGGAATGCAATATAAGTTAAGGATTTTATGCACCGGTAACAATGGATTTCATGTCTAAGAATAAAATATTAAAGTTTTGTGACATCTCTTTTTTTAAATACAGTTTTTGTGATTTTTTAAAAATATCTTTATCCCCATGTAGTCCCATTTACTATTGGCTTACAGTACGCACCACTTATATTGACATCGCTCATTTTGACATTTCTCTTTTATCGACATGCTATATTAAGTCCGCAT
Organism: Elysia marginata; assembly: GCA_019649035.1. Lineage (NCBI taxonomy): Eukaryota > Metazoa > Mollusca > Gastropoda > Plakobranchidae > Elysia > Elysia marginata. The sequence continues at coordinate 52,631 of BMAT01007016.1, forward strand.
TTTTTTGCTTTATACGGTTGGTTAAATGTCTATACATCGACACTCTGTTCCCCCCTCTCACATCTCATATATCGACATGTCAATAAAACGGTCATAAAATTACGAAAAACACGCTGGTTTCCCCTGCTAAATAACCAAACACCTACCCCTTTGCCTCAGATTAGTCAGAAGCGTTAACTGTTAGTGTTACGGGCAAGTAGATCTAGCCTGTAGACTATTATGATGTGCCGGTACATTGTATAAGATCTGTACCTGTGTAGTGGTATGACAAAGCGAGTGAGAAAAGTTCCTTTGTTACAATGTTTGCCATGCGCTGTGTCTGCCACATCGACTATGGGCCTTGCAAGAGAGATAAGTTTGCTGGTGACTAAGTGAGCGCGAGAAAAGACAGTTTCTTTGTAATCCATGCACTGTGTGTGTGCGTGCCCCAGGCCTTGCAGGAGAAATGAGCTTGCTAGTGTAACAAAGGATACGGGTGGGGCGCACGTGGTGAAACAATCAGTGCTGGTCAGTGCAAGTGAAGTGATGCGTTATGACAAAGCTAGTGAGAGGAAAGACAGCCATGTGCTATGAGTGTCTTATCAACTGTGAGTCTTGCTAGAGAGATGAGCTTGCTGGTGCTAATAAGGGGATGCGTGGGGCGTGCGGCGTGAAACAATCAGTGCTGGTCAGTTCAAGTAAAGTGGTGCTAGTTGCTACAGTACAACCAAACTTAGGGCGAATAAGTGTAGGCTTAGGTCAACAGTGTAAAGCCAAGGTACGGGAGGGGAATGGGGAGAGGGGGTGTGGGATGTGTGTGCGTGTCTTAAAATAATATGCAAATAGGCTAGGACGTAGATTCCAGTCTTCTAAATGTTGTAATTTTCTGCGCCCAGTTTAATTGCTTCATTCCATCGATACTTGCCTTATCGCTAGCATCAGTTGCAAATGGACGTTCTCTTATATCGACATACATTTTATGGAACCCTATATATGATATATATCAGGTGTGCATTGTATTTTAATTCATTTTTTTTCTTTCACTAAGAGTTTTGTATGCTGCAGCTCGCAAGGGAGCTATGCCTTCAGTACTAAATACTCTGGACCCAACACACAACACTCCCATGATGGCAGTTATCGCTCTGGTAAGTATCAAGTATCACACTTTGTAATTGCTTGCTATACATTTAAAAAGCAGTTAGCATTAGGCGTCTACCAATACTACTGTTAAAATTAGTGTCTCAGAAATATCTTGGCTATCCAAGCAACACAAAGAGAAAAATTGAATTGATTTCTTACAACTAAAGGAATTTAAAATATATACAGTAGGATTTTTTTCTCTTTTGTCTATGAAAGCTTCATTAAGCGTAATTGCATTGTTCTACTTCTCCCTAGGGTAAAAATATATCTTTCTTCTGCTATCAGTCTTCCCCTCTCTCCCTCTCCTCTCTTGTTCTTAAAATGCAATTTTTTCCTTGTTGCTAAATGTAGAGCACTAAAAATATCTGAATATAGTTTTTCTGTATTGTTAAACCTGATTTTATTCTTAGCTCTATAAACTGACATGAAATTTTTAGTTTTGTGCTTTAAGTTAAGATGGCACAGGATCGTTAACTACCTCTTCAGATTATATCTATGTACTTTTAATCAAACTTGATTAGCAAAGTTTTATATTTTTCATTTCTGAAATTAATCTTAAGTTAGAAACTCGCCTATAGGAATCCCATTCTATTCTTCAAAGTTTTTCCCTTCAGTCAGAATCAAATTCTTCACTTTCAATTAATTGAATGAAGACCTCCAAACTATGTCTGTATCATTATTCTTTAGATTATCTCTTCCAATATATAAGATCAAAATATTAATAGAAATATTGACAAATTTGTTTGACTGCTTTAGAAGTAATTGTGTAGAGTGACAATTCAATTCCTTCCCACTTTGACCCTCAGCACATGAAGTATATATACTGGCTAATATATACTGGTGCTAATAAGGCGACGGGTGGGGCGCGCAGCGTGAAACAATCAGTGCTGGTCATCAGTGCTGTAAACATCTATGTCTCTAGCACATAGACTGTTTTTCTTACTCATAATTTTTGTCATTAAAAAAACAACAAATTTACTCGCTACTTGAATTCACCGATCCCCTCAGGCAATATATGGACTCATCCTGATTTATTCTGGAGGAACAGAGGCTATGATGGAGTTTATTGGACTTTTCTCTTACATTATGAGTCTTAATGTTGTTTCTGCTCTCCTCTACTTGCGGTACACCAGGCCATCTTTAGTAAGGCCATACAGGGTAAGCATACTGATAGACTGTTTAGTTTGGATGATTTGAATCCTATGGCAACAAAATTCAACTTCAAATTGGCCACAAATCTGGTTATCATTATAAGCTTCCTTTACTACAAAATCAGTAATCTGAATCAATAAATAAATAAAATAATCTGACTCATCTAGGTCTGAATTATGTGAAGACCTAGACTTGAATTTCGTTGTGTAGTTGTTTCCAATTCCTGTCATTTATCATATTTTAGCTTAGTTAGTTAAAAGCCTGTAAATATCTATTATACCAACAGCTTGATATCATCTCGTGGAAAACACACCCTGTACCAGAAACATGGTGATGAAAAATGTTTTCAATTTGTATTTTGAGAAACCTGATACTCAATTAATTATGTATAAAAATGTATTTTGAGATGAAAATTCCAGCTTATCATTAAAAGCTTTACCTATTGGTTTTACATCAATGGTAAGAAACCCTTAAACACAAAATTATCATGGAAAAGGTGCTGTTTTTACAAGAGAATGTATCAATGCCTTTATTGAAAATATACATAGGTTTTTACATTTTTTTTGTCTGTAATGGAGGAGTTTTTATCTAATCAAAATTTATTTGATTACGAAAATTGTTTAATTTAGGACAGAGTTGGGTTTTAGTAATTTCTAGAAGAAAAAATTTGAGGGGGTACAAAGGTCATACATGTTTAGCCAAATAATTGGTTAATCTTAATTTGATTTGAGAGAGTTGTTTAGCACCTAGGAAATTCAGTTTGCCAAGAATAAATATTTAGCCTTGTTTAAGTTTAATGCTCCATGCTTTAACTATTATCCTTATATATATAGTCATAATAATTATACCAAAGAGATACATTGTATACACAAGTGTGAATGGTCATGTTTCAAATTTATCTCACCTGTCTAATTTATAAATTTGTCTCTTAAATTACAGGTGCCCACATTCTTGGCAGTGCTGCAGTTGTTTTTGGGCATCTTTCTACTGATCTTTATTGTCTACCAGAGACCAATGCACATGTCTATTGGTATTGCCATCTACCTATCTGGCATACCAGTGTATATTTTTCTTGTGAAATGGAGCGAAAAACCAAAGGTTTTTTCAACAGTTGATCGTAAGTTTACAGAGTCTTAGGTAAAAAATGTTAATAAAGGTATTTGAACTCAATCCCCCCTAGACCCACCCAGCCCAGTTAAAGCCCTGTCCCTAAGAAAAGGGAGGTAAATCATCCAAATCGAATGCAGCTAGATCTAGAATCTAGGGCTAGAAATCTGTGCAAAATCGTACTGAAAAAAATGTCAACTTCAACTGACCCACTTGTGAAATGAAAATAACCTAAATAACGCTAGACATCTACTTCAAAAGAAGAAGAGAAGGTAAAATTGTCCATATCGGATGCAGGAGGATCTAGACTTAGAATCTCAGTCTAGAAGAGTGTGCAAAATCGTATTGAAAAACGGTCAACTTCAACGGACCCTTTTTGGCTTGTTTGTCGACCAAAAGTGAAATAAAAATATCCTAAATAACGGCGTTATTATAACGCTTAAGATCTTCTCTAAAAGAAGAAGAGGTTTACACGAGATTTCCAGCGAGATTTCTGGGGTTACTAACGTATTAAAAGTACACAACAAAAGCAATGGCGATCGGGCAATGACGGGCGCTATGTGTACACAGTAGTGTGGTCCAATCGGGCGACGGCGGGCGCTATAGGTGGGGTTGAGTTAATAATTAATGCTTGCAAAAGGCCAAGTTCTAAAGTTTTATAATCAAGGTAGTAAGATACTCATTTGGAGCTAGACAACAGGAAGTCCTCAGAGAAGAACTTACGTCATAGCACGTATTTACGCCTAACTCCTGACACATTAAGGAGACCGAGCCACTTCCAGATGCCGCGCTGCTACCTTTTTTTTTTCCTCTTGCCTGGTCTGAGACCTGAACCCATGAGTTATGGATCACAAGTCCAGTCTTCTACTATTTTGGCCAACTGAAGTCTCTAGGATTAGAGCGTTTTTACACCTTGTGAAGCAAAAGCTTTTCGTACCGGTATTACACCTGCTCCAATTCTAATGGACACCGTTTTCTGTTCTTGTTATTAGTTTCAATGATCTGATTTTTTTTGTTGTCACTGATCGAGAGTTAATTCAGACGATCAAAGGCGGATGACCTTGTTAATTCTCTGGCTCTCATCTCTATTCGCATTATATAAGCCCTTTAGCCAGCTTCCTCTAGCTCTTCTAGTCAAGTCTAGGTATTTTTCCTTTTTTCTAGGTATGAGCCTGTTCCACTCTACTTTCACATGGGACTGTTAGTTCCACCATGATGAGCTTTTGTGTTGAAGTTAAATGGATCTTTGATGTCACATTATTATGTGGTTCTCCTGATTCATCGCAGTGTTTATCACATTCTGAGATATCCGCTGAAACTATCTAATCATTCTAGCCATCCAGCAGCTCTTTTCTTTGCTCTCGTTGATGTTCTGTGTTATTTCTTAGCACTGCCCTCTGTTGTAAGTACTGTGAAGCTTGCCTGAGTTGAGTTGATATGTCCTCTAGCTGTGCTTATGACCAAGGCAAGCTCTGTGGTGCCTCTAGGTATATCGCCCTTTTTAGAGCGCTACTTTGCGCGAGCTCAGGACATGTCTTGTAGTTTGTCTACCCTGACATAGTAGACATGTAGGATCTTCCTTCTTACCCAGCATACCAGACTTGCAACTGAGGGCAGAAGATCATACACAGATCTGATGATGGAGCTTATTCTTAGGGGCACCACTTTCCTGATATTCTTTCATGTTGCGGATCTCTTTGCTCACTGTCTTTGACCACCATTTGACTGTGGATGAGCTCAGTTCTTTGCAGTCAGTTTGAGTTTGGCTAATTACCTCTCTTGCCTTGAGGCATTCTTTTGATTCTTCTATGGCTTCCACTACTTTCCACTTTCTAATGACCTTTACACTATAGTATCTGGATGGTTCTCACCAGCGGATTATCACTCTTCCGTCGTTGCGACCAATCCAGCTTTGCCGCACTTATATTCCCTGTGAATGGATTTGATTGGGAGTTTTAACTTTGCCATTAGACATAGCCACATCTGAAAGACTTGGTGGAATCCCCAGCTTTTTCCTTGTAACTTTATTGATTTTAGCTTCAATTGATTCTATTGTAGAGCAGCAGATGTCAATGGTGAGGAGTGGCGACAGAAGTTTGGATATTAGCATGAATTAGAGGCACCACATCTTGAACTTTCCCTGGTCTACACTTGTTAATGGTCATTAGGCCTTTGATAGTAAGCTTAAATGTTTCTGCTCTCCTTCTGGTATCTTTAATGGAGGATTTGTACCATCCTCCAGAGGTTTTTTACTGGTTCTTAGATGTCTGTTGGAATTTGCTGTTTAGCTGCTGTGAATGCCATTGCTTCTTCTATTTTACCTTCCCGTTTTTACAAACTGCGGGACTTCTTTGGCTTGAACTTCTTCCTGCACAATAACCCTTATTCGTCAATGCGTGCTATCATTTGTCATGTCTCATTTTCTTTTGAGCATATAGTATTTTTGGTGTGTTGCCATGACTGAGAAGAAATATTTTACCTTCTCTCTGCAGTCATTAATTCTTTAATGATCTTGATGTTGTTCCATGTACTTAGGATGGCTTTATGTAGCCATTTCAGCAAGTTTGGACACCTTTTAAAGGGCAGGTAAGGCTCTTCGTTTTGGCCTGGAGGTCACTTAGCTCTTGCTATATTAATTACTTCTGCTGTTCCTTGTAAGGTTGAATGTTTATTGTTGACCTTTTATCTGAGGGCTTCTGGCCATAAAAGACCTGCAGTTCCTTCTTCAGATGAGCTTTCAGGTCTTCTTTATTTACTGCCAGATTGCCACACTTACTTTTGCTGGTATAGCTGTCATTGCAAATTGGAAAGGGTCCCTCAAGCAACATTTCTGGTTTTTCCTCTTGGCAGTGTTTCTTTCTGGTGTACCCAGCTCTGCTCAGTGCTTAGTCAAGTTAATGCTTAGCCTGTGTTTTCCTTAGCCCCTTCCTTTCTTCGCTACTGGCTGTTTTTATCTGGTTTTTTTTCAGGTTTCTTTTTTGTTTACACAAGGTATCTATTTCCGATTGCTTTTTCCTTCTTTTTGTGGAACTTTGGCTTGGTATTGCTTGGCTCCAAAGGTGTTAAGAAAAGTTTGGTAGACCATGTCACCAAAAGTGGCAAGTTTGTAGTGCAATGTGCTATTCCCAATGAGTGTGTCTAGCTTTAGGAATATTTTGTTGTCCTAATCTTCCCACTGCTTCTCTACATTTACTCTTGGGAAATTGATCCTTTGGAACTTAGATTTGATAAGCTGTACAGTTCCCTGTCTTGGTCCTCAGCTTGGATTACCTCAGCACTGTGGTATGAACCTGGCTTTGGTTTTTTGACATTTTACCTACCGCAGCAGTGTGCTGCTGTTGGAATGAAGTATTTAGACATCTATTCTCATCATAGTCCTTTGGATTTTCATTCCTCCCTTAGAATAATTTTAGATGCAAATCTTTTATTGCATGAACATATATAATTTCCAAACTGATATTCCATGCCGTGAATCTTATTTTGCTTTAGGTAGTTTCAGTCAAAATTGTTATCACCAATTTGTACATCATTCTCTCTCCATTTTGGTGGATCATTGGGGCATAGCTCTTGTTTAGGTTGTGAAGCTTTGAATGAGATGTAAAGGGGTTGCTAGCCCACGGGGTCTGATATTTAGTCTTTCCCAGTGCCACCTGTCTTTCCTTGAGTCCTCTGGTCTTTGCCATGTTCAAAAGTAAGATACTTATCAAGAGCTAGTTAGCAGGAAGTCTCTAGAGAAGAAAACACCCTCATTGCTAGTGTTTTGGCCCTTTAACTCTTTACACTCTGAGGGGCCGAGCCACATCTAGGTCATGTCTCCCAGATGCCCTCCAGCTAATGTTTCCATATTAAAAAACTCACTCAAAGAGCAAGTTTCTTTTCTTCAATCAAGTCACTTATCTAACAGTAACACCATTTATTTGATGATTGTTGCATGGGTGCAAGCTCGCCAATCAAACGTGCGCAGTGGGCATTGCCGGCCAATCATGAAGCCACGGAATGGCCAATGGACAAGTCATTTTATTGAAATACGAAAATAACATTTATTTTAATAAAACTACAAAAACGTTGCCGTCTTCACGGGTTTCTATCGCATAAATATTATAGTATTCGGTATTGATTATACTTTAGCTATAGACAATGCAATTATACATAGACCATAAATTATTTCAGGATTGATCGCCGACAGGATTCATCGCCGAATCCTATGGTTTATGATTTTTTAGTCGACCTTGTATGTTCCTCCTTTTCCACGAAGCAGGCAACTGTAGACCTACTGCCACGCATTCTAAACTAGTCTAGCAATCGACCCAATGTAGTACAGACATGTACTCATGACGTTACTGTCATAACAAAAAATGCAAGGTCTAAGAAGTACAATGTACAATGTTATCGCTCTCCACTCTCCCTCTTTTAGTATACACACACAGACAAAAAGTTAGTTCACTCAGGTGGGCACTATCGGGTATCCTAAAACTAAAAGAAGATCTAAGATCAAGAGATCAAAATAATGTGTCATTGCGTCGACCAGGCCAACCTTTTTTCCAGGAAAAATATCTAACGAACTTGAAACTGAAACTAACTCACCAAGCCGTTTTCACTCTTAAGATACGGCCGGCCTGCATTCTTTTTCTCTCTGCTGTGCTTCTAGTTCTGCCCTTTTATTCTCCCTATCTCCTGCTATCTTTCCTATGCCTCTTTTTCCTGCCGACTTTCTCTTTCTCTGTTCATTTCTGGCAGTCTCTCTCATCTCGCTCAAAATCTCGGTTTCATATTCTTAGATGTTTCTGCTCCTCTCTGCCTCTACTGTCTAGTCTAACTTTTTGTTTGTCTTTCTCCTCGACGTATCTCTGGACAAACTTAAACCTTTATATTTATTTTTCTACCTGATCTCTCTCTCTCTCTCTCTCTCTCTCTCTCTCTCTCTTCTTTTCTTTTAATAGTGGGAACTGAAAGGCAAATACATGTAGCTTTTTAAAAGTTTTTAATGCAGCATTACACTTGCAGGGCTGTTTCGTTTGAAAACATGGTTGGAGAACATCTCTGAAGGGGGGGGGGAGGTGGCATGTAAAGAATTTTGTCAGTAGATTAAGTTCTTGTGACACCCCTGGAAAAAATAGCGGTGGTGGTTGTGATTTTTGTACAGATTCACTGTACTATTACTTACTCTAGTTAGCTTTTGTACCTGTCTCTATCTTTGTTGTTAAAATAGGTCTTCTGTGATTTGGGGGTAGTGGAGATGGAGAGTAAAAACGTTATCTGTTATGATGGTATTATATTTATTTGATCATCATTTGATCTAGTTAGACTAGAATTTCTTTCTTTTTAATCTTTCCTTGGTATGATCACTTATTATAGTGAATAACAATAAAGTGAATTATGGCCTATATATCAAAGAATTATGAGTTTATGAACGAAAGTTAAGTTACCAATTCTGGGCTTTGTGAGTGCCTTACTCTGTCATTTGCATTTGAAACTGCATACATGTATATCGTTGGTAGAGAGGTTAAACATTATTTTCATTAGAATTAACCGACTTTTATACTTTTATACTTTTATCCAGTCTAGACTAGATTGCTGCCATTGTGGTTGTAGTAATAAAAATATCTAGCTATCCTGATCTAACACAGGTTATTTCAATCTAATTAAATACACGTTCTATAGTTATGGCATCTAGATCCAAGACGTAGTCTAAAGTGGATTTATGGACTCATTCATTATGTGTAGTCAAATTCAGATCTTTATCGAATCACAACATAAGCCTACTTAATTACAGTGGAATCCGCGAGAAGTCAACTCGCTTGAAATGAACTCTCGGTTAAAGTCAACACCTCGCAACGGTCCCGTTTTTTTCTTC